>JAODAL010015573.1:0-83420 GCA_025379985.1 Phyllomedusa bahiana | reverse complement strand
GTTTTGTCATTGTGCCCCTGTCTGACCTCATGCTGCTGATTGGTGCTGCCGTTGCCCCCACACTGTGCTTTGTGCCACTGTCTGACTTTGCTGTGCTGTTGCTCCCCCGGGCCCTCCACACTGTGCATTGTCCCACTCTTTGGCCTCCCCCTTTTTTCCCCGCTCCGAATTTGTCATTGTGCCCTGCCTGACCTCTGCTGTGCCCCGTGACCCCACATGTGTCTTGTGCCACTTGCGGCCCCGGTATGTTTTCCCACTTCCAAAAATGCATTGTCCCGTTGACCTCATGTGTGTGGCGCCGCCGTCACTCCACACTCTGCACTAATTTTTGCCCCCTGGGGCTCTCAGTTTGTTTTTTTCCAGCTTTTGCTGCCATGACTTTTCAGGCTGTTCCTGCTTCAGTTTTTTGTCAGTTTTGCCCCAATGGGCCGGGCATTTTTAGTGAAGCGTTAAGGCGGGGGGGCAGTCATGGGGTTTTGTCATACTAAAAACAAATTGTATAAAGACCAAACAAGCTCCCTCTGCATTTTTAAAGCAGGGAAACGTTCTACAGACCCTGCGGGCTTGGGCGCGGGAAAAAAGGTTTTTTAACGTGATTGTGCGAAGTAATTGGACCGAAACGAATTTTGTCGGAAAAAATTCGGCGAAGGGGACCCCGACCGAATTTTTGAAAAAATTTCCCCCATTCTAGTTGTTTGCCCTTTTAATCGTATTTAATAAAATTTCTTAATTTTATATTTTTTGGGTAATTTCCCCCAATAGGTATTGGTTTCTGTGTAGTTATTGTCATCCAGTATTATGTAACCTTTTGCGATACACTATATAAGTATTTACATACATATACTGTATATATATTATGTCCTACAAACGTCTCCCAAGCATGACAGTAGTGTTGGCCAAATATTTAGATCACATACAGCAATATTGTAGTTTTGGGAGTTTATTTTAAAGGTTGATAAACTTGTAGAGAAGCAGACTTTGCAAGTTTAACCCCTTTGAAATTCAGGTTCTCTGATCTAAATGCCACATTTGCTAGCACTTTTCTTCATCATTAAGCAGAGCACATGACATTTGCAGTTCACTTGTTACACCCATAAAAAAACTTTAAAAAAGTTGATGTGATGAGATGACATTCTTCTTTCATGATTTTGTCTAACAAAACCCCTCAGATTGTGAAAATGACAAAAATATGTCACCTTGGCATTTACCGTAATTAGCATACTGTAAAAGGACCGAGAGCATGCATTTTCCCACTGTCTGACATTGCCTGCTCCTGTCTCAAGAATACTTTATCTATGAAATTAGAAGATTGCAATAGGTGGCTCACTAGTTTGCTGTATTGTTCAGTGATAACACTTTAAATCCGGGCTCAAGTTTGACATGACAAAAATTTCCTTGTGCTTCCGCCTCAAAGTATGTTTTTTCAAGGATAACAACCATCCACCAATACCTCATTGGAAATTCAGTGTTATGCGGGGGTCAACGGTTTTCTAGGGCTGCTCAAGTGAACTGATAATTATCTTGTTTTCTTCTTTCTCTTTGTCTGTGATGGTAAGGTTAAATCCCAGGACACTGGTCTTAAGGGAAATCATAAAAATAAAGAGTCGACAAATCTAAAGAGACTTAAAGGATTTCAAAACACTGAAGAAGCTGACAGTGTCCTAAAGCAGCATTATGTGCCATGATAGGAATTTAATGATTTCCAATTGAATTTTTACATGGAAAATTGGCCAATTGTAACACAATCGGACACACCGTGATTAAATTGGGGCTAATAAAGGTTGTCCCTAAAAATGTCTTATTTTATGGACACATTTTACAGATATTTAGATGATTACAAAGAGATATGTAAAACTTCAAGACTGGAAAGTAGTGAAAATAAGATACAGGGATATAGATAATTCTATAGATAGGTAGGTATGAGCACAAAATTCTCATGGAGAAAAATTTATACATATTTGGTTTTGGATAATTCGTGTAAAAAAACTGGTGCCAGGGCCGTTCCTGGGGCCGGGGGGGAGGCGGGCATTCGCCCGGGGCGCCGACGCTCCACTCACCCGAGGGGGGCGCCGCCCGGCTCGCCCGCTGGGAGAATAGCCACTGGCTCTGCGCGGCCGTTTTATAAGAGCCGCGCAGAGCCACTCAGCAGCTGCACGCACTCGCTGTGCAGCTGCGGGGTACAGGGGGGAGGCGGGACGGATCGTTCCCATCCTGGACTCCTCCCTGTATTAGCGTCGCAGGGGGGGCGACGGCTTTCACCGCCCCCCTGGGGACGTTTGGATCCCCTGGCTGGCAGCTCTGGGAGATCTCTGGGAGCTGCGTGCAGCGTAGCAGCGTGAGCGTCACCCACTTACCACTGCCCTGCAGCTCCCGGAGGTGGACGCGGAGACCGTGGTCTGGTAAGTAATTTTTTTTTTATTTTATAATTAGCTACAGCGGGGCATGTAATGGCTACAGGGGGGCATGTACTGGCAACAGGGGGGAATGGCTACTGGCAACAGGGGGGTCCCTAATGGCTACAGGGGGCATGTACTGGCAACAGGGAGGCATCTAATGGCTACAGGGGCATGTACTGGCAACAGGGAGGCATCTAATGGCTACAGGGGACATGTACTGGCTATAGGGGGCATGTACTGGCAACAGGGAGGCATCTAATGGCTACAGGGGGCATGTACTGGCAACAGGGAGGCATCTAATGGCTACAGGGGGCATGTACTGGCAACAGGGAGGCATCTAATGGCTACAGGGGCATGTACTGGCAGCAGGGAGGCATCTAATGGCTACAGGGGCATGTACTGGCAACAGGGGGGCATGTACTGGCAAAAGGGGGGATCTAATGGCTACAGGGGGCATGTTCTGGCTACAGGGGGGGCATCTAAGGGCTACAGGGGGCATGTACTGTCTACAGGGGGCATCGAATGGCTACACGGGGGCATGTACTGGCTACAGGAGGGCATCTAATGGGTTCAAGGAGCATGTACTGGCAACAGGGGGGCAACTAATGGCTACAGGGGGCATGTACTGGCTACAGGAGGGCATCTAATGGGTTCAAGGGCTGTACTGGCAACGGGGGGCTCTAAGGGCTACAGGGGCATGTTTGGCAACAGGGGGGCATTAATGGTACAGGGGGGCATGTACTGGAAACAGGGGGGTTTAATGGCTACAGGGCTTTGTACTGGTCGGGGGGGCATTAATGGTACGGGGGCTGTTCTGGCTACAGGGGGGCTTAATGGTACGGGGGCGTTCTGGCAACAGGGGGCTGTCTGGCAACAGGGGGATGTACTGGAACAGGGGGGGTTTTAATGGGTTAAGGGGGCATTTGGCAACAGGGGGGAAAATAATGGCTACGGGGGGCAGTATGGCTACGGAGGGCATCTAAGGGGTTCAAGGGAGTACTGGCAACAGGGGGGCATCTAAGGGCTACAGGGGGCATGTTCTGGCAAAGGGGGGCTTTAAATGGCTACGGGGGGATGTATGGCAACAGGGGGCTTTAATGGCTAGGGGCATGTACTGGTACAGGGGATCTAATGGCTAGGGGGCATTTCGGGCTACGGGGGCTTTAAATGGTACGGGGGGAATGTACTGGTTAGGGGGCTTGTATGGAAAACAGGGGGGCATCAAAAGATTCAAGGGCTTTTGTATGGCAAGGGGGGCATCTAAGGTACAGGGGGGATGTTTGGAAACAGGGGGGATCTAATGGTACAGGGGGCATGCATGGCAACAGGGGAGATGTACTGGAAACGGGGGGTGTACTGGCAACAGGGGGCATGTACGGCTACAGGGGGGATCTTTGGCTACAGGGGGCATCAAATGGCTCAGGGGGGCATTAAGGGCTACAGGGGGGCTCAAGGGTCAGGGGGATGTACTGGCTACGGGGGGCATCTAAATGGTTAAGGGGGCTTTAAATTTGGTTACGGGGGGCTTAAGGGGCTACGGGGGGCTGTATGGCTACAAGGGGGGGGCTGAATGGCAACAAGGGGGGTGTACGGCTAAAAAAGGGGCTCTAGGGTTTAAAAAAAGGGGCATCTATTGCAAAAAAAGGGGCATTCGGGCTACAGGGGCATCTAGTGCTGTAAATTTAGGCGTTAAGATGTTTGTTTTGTAATTTCAGTGAAGGTAAGGTCGGGAAAAAAGACGTCAGGCGTCTGGGACGTGGAGAAGAAGAAGAGAAAGAGAACAATCTTCAGAGCGTCCCCTGTAAGTGCCTGGTGTGGTCATGGTGTGACAGTATTTTCGGTCACTATGTGGTCATGGTGTGACAGTATTTTCGGTCACTATGTGGTCGGGGTGTGACGTTTTATTTGGTCACTATGGTGGTGTGTGGTTTTTCGGCCCATTTTCGGGTCATGGTGTCGCAGTATTCGGTCATACGTGGGCACGGTGTCGCAGTATTTCGGTCACTAGTGCTGGGATTGTGGTCTTAGGGTGTAGCGGTGCTATTTGGTAATGTTGACTATTATTCATGTTCTATACCTAGCACATTGTGGTAAAATTGTTGTATATTTTAGATTTGGGTTTATGGTGATGCAAATTTTCGCATTGTGGGCTTTTTCGGGGGGGGGGGGGGGGAATTTCTTCACCTCGCCCTGAGTGCAATTTAGCCTGTAATTTGTGTGTCAACCAAGATGTTAAATATTTTTCAGACGCAGTAAAATGTCCATGAGTTCTTACCATCAGCATCTTCTTGCACAGAAATATCTTAATGTCTGTTTGTAGTCGCCAGTAACACCCAAGGACTTACTACTTTTAAACCAATGATTATTTCAACAAAGACACATTGGTGTTTTTATGAATTGTGATTAAAGGGGTTTTATCATTTCATTAAATGGTCTTCAGAATAAGGGGACAGTGAAAACAAGCAACTTTGCAATTGGTCATTGCAAAGTGTCTTGTTTCACAGTTTCCCTTTTCTTGTGTTTTTTTTTACATGATTCCAGTCCTGGTGGAATCCCTCTGGATCCCTCCTCCTTGCATTTCACTAGCTGAGAGCTCATTTACATTCTGTACAGCCCCGGTTGAATTCACGGAGCTGTGTCTCTCATTCAGAGTAAGGGACCGTCACATTTTCACTTTATACAGGCAGAAGAAACAGAATTACACTGAAGGGCTTACACAATCAGGAAATAGCACAATTTGTGTCGATCCCTGCCTGACTCAGAGTTAGGGGTTGTAGCATTTTCTCTCTCCACACCCAGCAGATACAGACTGCAACAGATTCTACAATGAGAAAACATAACAGTTTTGTCCCGGTGCCTAACTCTCCTGCATAGAAGGGAGATCTGTGCCGTTCATAGAGCATCTCCAGCTGTGAGAGGAGAAGAGTTCAGTTCATCACTCTAGATTGAATGCAGCCTGTGGTATGTAGAAAGCTCTTAGAATAGAAGACACAGTGTCCTGGGGAGTGTCGGGAGCGAGCAAGAACAGTGAAGGGGGTGGATGATGTCACCCAGCTGGGAGGGGAAGAAACGCCCCTGCATTTCTAGAGTTGAAAGCTGAGAGCAGTGTGAATCAGCCGAACTAAGGAAGCGATACATCCCCTTTAACTCTATATTTTGTAAGGGCCTGAAGTACGACTACACAGAAATAGAACTTTTTTTTACCACAACGCTATGTTAGGAAGAATAAGAACATTGCACACTAATAGCAACATCTTACCCTAAATGAGAAGCGTGGTGGAGCATCATAGTGGGGGGCTGCTTTGCTGCCACATTGTTTGGGAACTTTTCATTGTTGGGGGAAGAATGAATTTAGTTAAATGACACACATTTGCAGGGAATAATGGTACAAAATTCCTTCCTTCTCTGTGTCGTACAAATTGTATTTGCAGCTACAGGAAATGTTGAGTGGAGGCGATTGCTGCTGGAGTGGGATCTATAGTTTGTTAAATTGGATTCAAGGCACAGCAGCAATCAGAAGCCACCAAAATACACACAAACTTAAATTTATGGAATTGTTACCTTGACAGTGTAGATAGGCATACTCAATTTGATCAAAATATGCGCTAAAAGCCTTAACTTTATACATACAATAAAGATAGCGTTATTACAATTCCTTAAATTGAATTTTGGCACCTTCTAAATGCTGCTGTGCCTTGTCGTGTTTGTCTGCTTTTTCAGCCACTTCAGCATGCACTAGTGTTGTCAATAGTGTTTGGATGTGCTAATTTTGTTTTGTTTTTTTGCTAAATTCAAGCTTTCACTTTTTATCTCTGCACTGTGGATTTTTACATGATGTGCTCAATAAAAGGCACAAACAGTACAACTGTGTGTGTGTGTTATTTGATTACCTAGATTGTATTTGTGACCTATATAATAATCAGACCAGATTTTATTACTAATCAGTGCATATTGATTCATAAGTGCATTTACATGCACAAAACTTTTAGAAATGGCAATCATTACCCTCAAAACAAGGGAGAACACAAGATAGTTCTTGTGTTCTGTATGGCTGGGCACATAGAAAAGAACAGATAGTGCCGTGTCAGTGCTATCTCCTCTCTGTCCTGCATTAAGACTTTCAGAGACCCGTTTTCAAGATAGGAGTGGATCTCAGAGATCATTGTCATACATGTCTGAGATAAGAACACCCTTTTAAGGCCACTGTGCTAGAATTTTAGTATGTAATGCACCAAAAATATGGCAGTAATGCTGTGCACAATATCTAGTATACACAGTCAAGTCACATTATTATGACCACTTCCAAAAGTGGGCAGAGAGCTTAATTTGTGGGTATATAAGGTGTGTGATGGGATATGTGTGCAGATAACCTTTGTTGCTGTCACAGGTATCCTTATCAGAGTTACAAGAAAGGAAGATTATTGGCTAGGGTGGAAGTATTTCTGAAACTATACATCCAAGCAGGGTAAGATCACGTTAAAATCTTTATTCTTTCATTTAAAAGTCCATGTATCCAAATACAAATGAAACGGGAAACATCTCAGTAAGCGTCCTCGCTGCAGGGTGAACTGACCGACGCGTCACGTGACCCTTCCTCATGGTCTGTAGCAAAAAGGGTGTAACTTTTTTCTAATGACATGCCTCAGTTTTTAGGCACAAGAAAGTATAACTTCTGAGAATCGGTGAAGAAAATAATAATCAAGTACAGTCATGGCCAAAAGTTTTGAGAATGACACAAATCTGATATTTTCACATGATCTGTTGCCCTCTGGTTTTTATGTGTGTTTGTCAGATGTTTTTATCACATACAGAAATACAAGTGCAATCATATTATGATTAACAAAAGCTTTTATTGACAGTTAGAATGAGTTAATGCAGCAAGTCAATATTTGCCGTGTTGACCCTTCTTCTTCAGGACCTCTGCAATGCTCCCTGGCATGCTCTCAATCAACTTCTGGAGCAAATCCTGACTGATAGCAGTCCATTCTTGCACAATCAATGCTTGCATTTTGTCACAATTTGTTGGTTTTTGTTTGTCCACCCGTCTCTTGATGATTGACCACAAGTTCTCAATGGGATTAAGATCTGGGAAGTTTCCAGGCCATGGACCCAAAATCTCTATGTTTTGTTCCCTGAGCCATTTAGTTATCACCTTTGCTTTATGGCAAGGTGCTCCATCATGCTGGAAAAGGCATTGTTGATCACCAAACTGCTCTTGGACGGTTGGGAGAAGTTGCTCTTGGAGGACATTCTGGTACCATTCTTTATACATGGAGAGCTATGGATTAAGTGTCGTCCCCCTGTACGTACAATACGATCGTATGCAGGTGAGATAAGTGACATGTCAAATGTTAGCGGCGAATAGGCGGTGCTAACAATGAATGTCTATGGGGCTGGCGCCTGGCCCACTGCACTTTGGAAAGACGCGCTAATCAGCACGTCGCTCCAAAACAACTGGCGTATTGCGGTGTGTACTATACGCGCCGCAATACACAGTGTGAACATACCATTAGTCACCATTTGAGCCCCCGCACCTCGAACATGGTAGATGTGACCAGGGAAATGCAAATTAATATTGATTCCCCCAATTCTGTTGTTTTTAGAGATATCCCATATGTGACCTTAGTGCGCTAATTGGCTCAACCGTAAGCCTCAAAAGACCCCATATTGAAAACAACACCTCTTAAGGAATATTATATATATATATATATATATATATTATATATATATATATATATATATATATATATATATATGCCTACTTTATTTTTTATATTATCATTTATTGTATTAGTGATCCAAGGATCACTGATACAAATCCCCTATGGGGAAAAGTGACAAAAAATGTTAAAAAGTAAAAAAAAAAGTAAAACACAACACATGAAAAATAAAATTAAAACACATCCACCACCTTTATAAACATTAACCGCCCCCCCCTCCCCAAAAAAATATAACAAATAAATAAAATAAGCATATTTGGTATCGCTGCATGTGTATCAACCTACCTTATAAATCTGTCATGTTAATTAACCCTCATGGTGAATACCGCAAAAAAAAAAAAAAAAAAAAAACGCCAAAATGGTGCCAATTAAAACATCAGTTCATTCCGCAAAAACAAGCTCTTAGTCAGCTCTGTATACGGAAAAATTAAAAAGTTATGGTTCTTAGAAGATAGCGATGCATAAAAATTGTTTTACACAATGCTTCAACATAAGAAAGTATATAAATTGGGTATCACCATAATCATCTCAACCCAGGGAGTAAAACTGACTTGTCAGGTGTACTGCACGGTGAGCCCTGTTAAAAATAAAATTAAAAATCACTACTAGGATTGCAGTATTTTCTTCACCCCGCCTTCCAAAAAGCCTTGTCCCCCCAAAAATGATACCAATAGAAATGGCAACAGCAAAAAAACAAGCCCCTACACAGCTCCGCACATAGAAAAACAAAAAAGTTATGGCTCTTGGACTATGGCTAGGCAAAAACGTGTTTTCATTTTTGAATAAAAGTTTTTTTTTATTGTGTAAAAGCAGTAAAACATATAAAGCTCTCTCTGTGATTGGCCAAGTTAAAAGAGGCGCGGTTATTTCTTTATTTTCGTTACCCCCATATTATTGTTCATTTTATATACAAATTGGTACAACTAAATGAGTGTTATCATTTGATTTCTGCCATGTACAGTTTTATTATAGATTGCATTAGAAAACCCATAAGAGTGTCGCTCGCTCTCCCATTGGTCCAAATAACCGCGCCTCTTTTAACTTAGCCAATCACAAACAGAGCTCGCTCTGCATTACTTTTCCCCATAGAACTCTATGAGAAGGTAGCTCAGCCGCTGATTGGCTAAGCTGGACGAGCCCCTCTTCCCCCCAATCAAGTAATAACTTTTAGGTCGCCCTTCTATCGCGCCCTTCTTTCTCCACTCAAAATAGATGCACTACATATGATTGGTGGATTCATATCTGACGCCTGGGCTCAACCAATCAGCTCTCTTCAGGGTTTTTTACTGTATTTTGAACTGTCCCTCCTTTTCATTTGATTGGTCAATAATTCTCCATAGGTTATAATGGTTCACTGTCGCTCCTATTCTGATTGGTTGGTTTCTGCCGCCCATTGAGAAGAGCCTAAAGAATTTGAATTACTGTATTTCCCGGCAATTCTCTATATCGCAATTCCTGATGTAGCGCCGGTCTAGGCGTTATTTGGGATTTGATTGATTTACGTTTATAGAAGGTTTCAGCTCTTTTTCAGAGAATGTTTTACACCGAATAAAAATGATTTTTTTTAATCATACTCCATGCCGCACAGCGCTGAGAGCCGAGATTTCATTGTCCCGATCTGGCCATAGACTACAATGGGACAAAGTAGCTCGTGCTCTGATTGGCAGAGATAGCCAAGCCCCCACTAGCTCAACCAATCAGCTCTTTTCTGCCTTTTTACTGTATTTTGAACTGTCCCGCCTTTGAATTTGATTGGTCAATACTTCTCCATAGGTTATAATGGGTCTCTGTTGCTCCTATTCTGATTGGCCAGGATTGCCAAGCCCACGCTAACTCAACCAATCAGCTCTTTTCTGCATTTTACTGTATTTTGAACTGTCCCGCATATGAATTTGATTGGTCAATATTTCTCCATAGGTTATAATGGGTCCCTGTCGCTCCTATTCTGATCGGCAAGGAATGCCAAGCCCCCGCTAGCTCTACCAATCAGCTCTTTTCTGCATTTTTACTGTATTTTGAACTGTCCCGCCTTTGAATTTGATTGGTCAATACTTCTCCATAGGTTATAATGGGTCTCTGTTGCTCCTATTCTGATTGGCAAGGAATGCCAAGCCCCCGCTAGCTCAACCAATCAGATCTTTTCTGCATTTTTACTGTATTTTGAACTGTCCCGCCTTTGAATTTGATTGTTCAATACTTCTCCATAGGTTTTAATGGGTCACTGTCGCTCCTATTCTGATTGGCTGGTTTCTGCCGACCAATGAGAAGTGCTTACAGAATTTGAATTACTGCAATTTCCAAGATCCTAATTCCTGATGTAGCGCCGTGCTAGATTTTTGGAAAGTGATTTTGTGTAAGGTTTTTTTTGGGGAAGGTTTGAGCTCTTTTTCTGATAATGTTTTACACCTAATCAATGCGATTTTTTTGGGAATCATACGCCATGCCACACCCCACGCATGGCGCTGAGAGCCGAGATTTCTTTTGTGATCTACTAGATGGTTCCTCTCATGTTACGCGCTCGCTTCACTTCGCCTCCTCCGGCTCGTTTAGACAAACTTCAACTAGGTCTGCTTGTCGGAGCTGGTGAGTGCTGCAATGCGCCGCACTTTTCCGACCCGCGATCATGCATGCCTCGGAGTATTCGAATAAGCCGCATCCCGCCTCAGAACGCCCACACCGCTCCCATTACTCGCCCCTTCATGTTAGGCGCATCCGAAAGTGGCGAAGGCTGCGCCTAACATCGCATCCCTGCATCCGACAGGGGATTCGGGCCAGTGAGGCGCAGAATACGCCAGAAATCGGGCGCAAATCCCGTTCACACATGTCGCCCATAGATAGGTAAAAGTGTCAAAAAGTTATTCTCACACAAGTGACACATGGCATTATGGGAAAGGAGCTGAGAAGCTTATCCATAATGCATTGTGATATGCAGATGCCTAGTGGAGTGCAAAAGGCAATTTCAAATCTCCATACACCTATATGGTGCTCTCCCCAAGGAAAGATATTCCCCTTTAGAAGTGACACATGCCTGATTTGAAAAATAGGGCTCCGTCTTTAGGTCCAAAACTGTCTGCATCCCGAAGGGGTTAATAAATGTGTCCATCCTTGTACTGGGGGTTTACACTGCCCCCCACCAAAAGACAGCTAGCGGTGGTTAAGGGAGAAAAGCTAAATTGTTATGTTGAGTTTACATGTTACCAGTATGTACAGATGCAATTATTAATATAACAACAAATGCTTGATTATTCACTTGCAGTAATTTTTCAATGGGATATAAATAACCTGATAAAATTAGACCACAACACTCCAAAATTCTAGTAGATTCAAAAGGTGAGATGGTTACTCACCAGGACATGTACAAGGTTTAGAGGCCTTTGAGGCTTAAATGCTGCATGTATCTGGGTGAATATACTCTGTTAGGTTATGTTCACATGGCGTTTTGGGTCTGTGTGAACATACGCTTTTGGATGCGTGTTTGGGTCCATCTAGACAGACCCAAACAAGCATCTGACAATGAGCAGTGTGTTTTACATTGCTTGCAATGTAAAACATGTATCGGTGTTGACATGAGTGATCGCCGATGCGTGTTTACTTCGCGTCTGTCGGATCTGTCTTTCGGATCCGTTCCAAGAATTGACATGTCAATTCTTGGAGCGAAAGACGGAGCCGGAGCCCTATAATAAACTATAGGTCCTGCTGCATCCAACACGGATCCAAACACGCAGCTCGATCGACGCTACATTTTTGGATGCGACTTTTGGATCCAACACGGACCCGAAATCATATCCAAAAATGCAGTGTGAACATGTCTTTAGATTGATGTGGTCTTCTTTCTTCACTTGTGCAGGTCGTAAAGAAACCCATTATCATTTGCTAGACACCCTCCTCATATTTTAAAAGATATGTAACTGCTGCTGATTTAGTTGGGAATAGATTTCAGCAAGACATTAGGCGGTTGTTCATCTGCATGCTGAAAGACTCCAGTTTGCACATAGTGATCAGCACGATAGGGCATGTCTTGTGACACAAATATTTAGCATGTCAGATTAACTTCAATTAAGATGCAGGAAATTGTAAAGTGAAGATGATGGTTTCAGGTCATTACACACCAGGACTATTGTTAAATAAGATAAGGTCCCTATTCACTGTAATATTGTGTGCTGACAAAAACATATTGTCCAGTGTATTTTTTTTATTAGGTCTTTTTTATTAAACAAGTCAAAGGGTATACATACAATATAACATCCAGTGTTTTGCTTCTAGCATTTTGCGAGAAGATTTATATCACAGACCACATTTTCCCCTACAATATTTTGTATTTTTAACTTAATTTTTTAAATAATTTTCTCCCATTCAATTTAATCACAGACATATAAAACTGAGTATATCAGTACATTTTAATGTCTTCTTGCAGTATACGCTGCCAATACCTGAAAAAAGACACAAACCTGCTGTGAACCTAGCCTTATGCTGCATGTGCAAAGAGAGTCGTGTGAGTTGAGCATATACTGCAATGCTAGGATGCTGTATAACAGAAAAGCCTCCATATACAGATATAGCAGAGTTCAGCTTGACCATGATATCATGGCTTTCATGTTATCTGCTCTTATCTGTAAACAAATACCCTTGAAAAGTTCAGATAACATTCTTTGCTGTCACAGGGGCCGTTCACACGGCTCATTTCGGGCACGGATTCCAGCCGTATTGTGCGCCGTACTGCGCTGCAATACGGCTGGAATCCGTGCCAGACATTACAGTTCTCTGTGAGAACTGTGGATTCCGTCTCTTTGACATGCTCATTATCCCGGCGGGATACGCGCCGTGGATAATGCATGTCTATGGGGCCGGCGAGCAGCGCCCCCGCACCGCCCCCGCCCCTTACTCAAGTCGTAATTGCGGGCGAAATCCGTCCCGCAATTACGGCTTGAATAAGCCGAGTGAACCCCGCCATACCATGGTGCATTAGTTTTGCTTCATCTGTAAAATTGGAGAAATATAGAGGTAGAATAGCTTATACACTTGTATTTGTGCTGTATTAGAGCATCATACAACTTCAGGAGGTTTTTTACATGGTTGTAACCACTGTTAAGATGTCAGGGACCGGTCAGGGACACACACACAGACAAGTGGGCCCTGACTCTGATCCCAGCCCCTGTCCCTGCCTTTTGAGGAACCTAACTCCTTAACAGGCCGGCCCCAACCAGAAGACTGATAGCTGCACTGAGACAGGACAAACAGACACCAAACAAAAAGCGTAGTCGGGCGGTCCAACGTCAGCAACAGTTCAGGCAGCAAGGTACAGAGGCGTGAGACAAAGAGGGTAACCGGGGGCAGTACAAAGTCGGCAACAGTACGGGCAGGGCGGTACAGAGACGTGAGACAGAAAGGGATAACCGGGGTCCAAAGCCAAAGATCAGGAGAGCACAGAAACCAAAGACACAAATGCGGCGAACTACAGGGGAACAACCTATAGCAGGCAAGGATTGAAGGAAGTGGTGGCTATAAATAGGGAAGGGGAGGAAAGAGAGCAGAGGTGATAGGGAGCAGAATCTGTCAATCACTGAGAGGTTAGATTAACCCAGAGAGTGCTGGAAAGTTCCTGGCCACGGGTGTTGGCCAGGATTCAATTAAAGTCCCAGAAAGAAGACAGTGTTCACACAAGATAAAGCAAGGCCGCAGTTATGGTTGCAGCGGCCTTCGCCGACGACCAGAGCCAGATGACACGAACGTGACATTACCCCCCCCGGACCTTCCTTAGGTCTCCCTGTTTTGGAGGGGTTAGCTTGGTGGAACTTTTCCACAAGTCTGGGGGCGTGCAAGTCCCTAGCTGTCACCCACACCCGCTCCTCTGGACCATACCCTTTCCAGTGAACTAGGTATTGGAGAGCGTTCTGGACTCTGCGGGCAGGCTCGGACCGGGCCGCTGGGGGACCGGTGAATCCCCCGGTGGGCCCCCCCCGAGCCGCTGTGGACCCCGGAGGCAGTGCCGTCGCTCCCTGGGGCCCGTCCGCGCATCCGTTCACTGGACGCCCGGGACCTGCGTCCCGAGCGCCCAGAGACCGGCCCGGTAGCCGGGGGACTAATGTCCCCGACTCCCGGGGCTGCGCGGTGTCAGAGGAGCACAGCACCACTAGTGCTGCGCTCTGCTGCTCTCCCTGGCAGGCTGAAGGCATTAGGCCTTTAACCTGCCGGCCGCCGGCCCCTACTGGTGACGTAGGCGGGGCGGTGACGTCACTTCACTGCGCCGCCTATGCAGGGCGGAAGGAGCCGGCGGCAGCACGGAGCGGCCGGAGCAGGAGCCCGAGCCAGGTAAGTGGCTGTATGTTTGGTTTTTTTTAACTACCTACAAGGGGGGGTCCCTGGCTACAAGGGGGGTTCCCTGGCTACAAGGGGGAGGGGCCCTGGCTACAAAGGGGGGGCCCTGGCTACAAGGTGGGGACTTGGTTACAAAGAGGGCCCTGACTACAAGTGGGGGCCCGGGTACAAAGAGGTCCCTGGCTACAGGGGGGGCCCTGGCTACAAGGGGGGGCCCTGGCTACAAGGGGGGGCCCTGGCTACAAGGGGGCCCTGGCTACAAAAGGGGCCCCCATTACAAGGGGTCCTGGCTACCTACAGGGGGCCCTGACTACCTACAGGGGGCCCTGGCTACCTAAAGGGGGGCCCTGGCTACCTAAAGGGGGGCCCCTGGCTATCTAAAGGGGGGCCCTAGCTATCTAAAGGGGGGCCCTGACTACCTACAGGGGGTTCCTGACTACAAAGGGGGCCTTGGCTACCTAAAGGGACGCTTTGACTACCTACAGGGGGGCCCTGACTACCTACACAGTAGCTAAATGGGGGGCCCTGACGTCCTGCACACTAGCTAAAGGAGGCCCCTAACTACCTGTATACTACCTAAAGGAGACCCCTAACTGGCTGCAAACTACCTAAAAGAGGCCTTATCTGCCTGTATACTACTTCATGGGAAGCCCTAACTGCCTGTATACTACCTAAAGGGGGTCCCTAACTGCTTGCAGCCTGTATAAAGGGAACCCTAACTACCTACAGATTACCTAACTGGGGGAATACACCCACCTACAGACTGGGGCCTTGCCTATTTGCCTACCTACCTGGTAATATAATTGAGAGGTCAGCAGCCCATAGTTGTAGCATTATCTCCAGGGACTTAGTCCTCTCCCCACCTTCCAACCCCTTAGGATACTAGGCCTCTAAGTTATGGCTTGTACCCGCTCTCCCACCCCTGGGAAGTTTGTACAGAGGTGGGAATAGATAAAGATTTTACTTCTATACTGGATCAGTGCTGTATTCACTGTAGGTTATACCTGAGCTGGTGTCTGACCACTATGTGGTCTCTATATGGTGGTGTTGTAGGATATAGCTGAGCTGGTGTCTGACCTCTATGTGGTCTCTATATGGCGGTGTTGTAGGGTATAGCGGAGCTGGTGTCTAACCTCTATGTGGTCTCCATATGGTGGTGTTGTAGGTTATATCGGCGTCGGTATAATGCCAGCGTACATGTGTCCCTGATTGTAAGAGTGAGGGAACACCTGACCCTGTGATAGGAGTTAGACTTTTACTTTCTTGCTGTTGTGTATTTTAGAAGGTGGTGAGGTGCGTGACCAAGAGAAACGTGGAGGGGGATATCGTATGTGGGTGGAGGGGGATATGTATGGAGCTACTTAGCCCTGTGTCTATGATATGTTAGACTGTGACATATGTGTGACTAACTTGATATTGTACTACACAATACAGTTCTGTTTTGCACACTGTATTATGTGGTAAAATGGGCGCGTTTATGTCCGAGAGGCCGGTAATATTTTCATGTACAGTAGGGTGGGCCCCCCAAGATCAATTCCCCTGTGGGCCCCAGACCCCCCAGTCCGACACTGTCTGCGGGAGTCAATTATATGCTCAATTTCATATTCTAACTCCCCTTGTATGACCACAGGGCGAGGAGGGTGACGACCGATCACAGCAGGAATGTACCTTTTAAGTAAAGATTTGTGAAACACAGGATGAATGCGGAGGGAATTCGGAAGGTTTAATCTAAAAGATACCGGGTTAACAATTTCAGAGATAACAAAGGGACCAATAAACCGAGGCGCGAACTTAGTAGACGGGACCCGAAGGCGGAGATTTTTCGTCGAGAGCCACACCTTGTCACCGACAGCATATTCAGGTCCAGGTCGACGTTTTCTATTAGCATATTTAACTTGTTGTTGGGCTTTTTCTAGAGTCTCGCGACTCCTAGCCCAGACTGTGCACAGTCGCTTGATGGCGGTTTTTACGGAAGAGAACTTAGATTCGCAACCTGTTGCGGCGGAGTACCTGGGGTGAAAGCCGTAATTACAGTAAAATGGAGAAAATCGGGTTGAGGAATTCTCGTGATTGTTTAGAGCAAACTCGGCCATAGGCAAAAACTCACTCCACTTCTCCTGACACTCCGAAACATAACATCTAAGATATTGTTCTAGTGACTGATTAAGTCTTTCAGTCTGCCCATTACTTTCGGGGTGGAAGGCAGAGGAGAAGGACAAAGATATGCCTAATTTACCACAAAACACCCTCCAGAACCTTGACACAAACTGTACCCCTCTATCAGACACAATACTGGAAGGAATACCATGAAGTCTCAGTATATGACGAA
The DNA here is from genome assembly GCA_025379985.1 of Phyllomedusa bahiana. Taxonomy (NCBI): domain Eukaryota; kingdom Metazoa; phylum Chordata; class Amphibia; order Anura; family Hylidae; genus Phyllomedusa; species Phyllomedusa bahiana. Next base: position 66,660 of record JAODAL010015573.1, on the reverse strand, counting down.
CAAATAAATCGGCAAGGGTTTTGGCTGATGGTAATTTCTTTAGAGCAATAAGATGACACATTTTAGAGAATCGGTCCACCACCACCCAAATTACCGACTTACCCTTAGAAAGGGGAAGGTCGGTAATAAAATCCATAGATATGTGGGACCAAGGCCTATTGGGCAACGGGAGAGGGTGCAATAATCCTTCAGGAAGTTGCCGGGGTACCTTTGCTCTGGCACAAGTTTCACAAGCAGTAACAAATTCCCTGACATCACGCTGCCACGAAGGCCACCAATAGGTACGAGACAGGAGGTATCCGGTGCCCGCAATGCCAGGATGCCCAGACAGAACTGAGGAGTGGACCTCCTCCAAGATTTTCAAATGGAGATGACATGGAACAAAGAGTTTTCCGGGGGGAATACTGGGAGGGGCCGAGCCTTGAGAGTTCGCAATCGCGGAGACTAAGTCAGCGTAAGGGTGGCAACAACTACTCCCGGAGCGAGGATATTTTCGTGTTCCTCCTCCGAGATGTCACTAATACCAAAGCTTTGGGACAAGGCGTCGGCCTTAACATTTTTTGCCCCTGGACGATAGGTCACCACAAAATTAAACCTAGTAAAAAAGCCCATCGTGCTTGGCGGGGGTTCAACCGTTTAGCATTATCAAGATACAGAAGATTTTTATGGTCCATAAGAACAGTCACCCTATGTCTGGCCACCTCCAGAAGGTGCCACCACTCTTCAAAAGCCTATTTTATGGCTAGCAGTTCCCAGTTACCAATATCGTAGTTGACCTCCGCGGTGGAGAACTTTCTGGAGAAGAAGGCAATGGGTCGAAGATTAGTATAAGGTTCAGTTCCCTGGGACAGGACGGCTCCCACTCCTGTTTCAGATGCGTCCACCTCTACGACAAAAGGTTGTTCAGGATGGGTGGACCAAGACAGGTGCAGAAGTAAAACATTTTTTCAGGGTACAGAATGCTTGTTCGGCCTCAGGTGTCCAGGAGGTGAGGTCAGCCCCTTTCTTAGTAAGGTCTCTGAGGGGTTTAACAGTCAAGGAGAAATTCTTGAAAAATTTGTGATAGTAATTAGCAAAACCTAAAAAACTTTGGATCTCCTTCAAGGTAGTAAATCTCACCCACTGTGTGATGGCCGAAACCTTTTGTGGGTCCATACTGATAGCACTAGGACTAAGCATGTACCCCAAGACCCCTATCTCCTGGACTCCAAACAGACATTTGGGACAGTTTGGCCGCTTATTGATTCTGACTTAACCAGAGACCTCCCTTACATGATTCTGAGGGTACATAACCCGGGGAAAAGTGAGGATGCATCTAAGTACACAATAAAAAAAACAACCCAGAAGGTCCCTAAAGATATCATTAACAAATCGTTGGAAGACAGCTTGGCATTACAAAGACCAAACGGGAGACTAGGTATTCGAAGTGCCCCTCAGGTGTATTAAAGGCCCTCTCCCTTCGTCCCCCTTTCCCTGATCCGGATTAGATTGTATGCCCCACGGAGATCAATTTTGGAAAACCATCGGGCACGGACAACCTGGCTAAAAAGATCCGGGATCAGGGTAAGTGGATGCTGGTCTTTTATAGTGATCTTATTGAGCTCCCTGTCGTCAATACAGGGACGGAGGCCTCCATCTTTTTTCTATACAAAGAAAAAACCAGCACCGGCGAGGTAGATGGTCGTATGTGACATTTTTCCAGGCTTTCCTTGATATATTGACGCATAGATTCCCGTTCCGGGGTAGATAAGTTGAAAATACGACCCTTAGGCAGCTTGGCCCCTGGAACGAGGTCTATAGCGCAATCATATGGCCGATGGGCCGGGAGGGTGTTCGCAATGGTCTCATCAAAGACATCTTCAAAATCAGAGACGAAGTAGGGCATAGTATAATTATCATTTATAGAACACACCAAGGGGGCTGTTTCAGTTTTTCAAATGAGGACCACATGACTCCCCCCATTTAACCAACTCAGCAGTCCTCCAGTCAAGCACAGGATTATGAAGGCGCAGCCCAAAATAATATCAGTAGTAAGTCTCTCCATTACAAAAAAAGACAATTGTTCGGAATGCAGGCACCTAACATTCAACGTAATTTCAGTGGTGCGGTATTCTATTCTTCCCTCCATTAAAGGGGTAGAGTCAGCACCTGAAACCGAAAAGGGAGAACATAACGGAATTAGTTCTACCCCTAAGGCTTGGGCCACAGTCATGCTAATGAAACTAACGGCTGCTCCTGAATCTATCATGGCTTGACACACAAAACTCTTGGCCCCGGAAATTAAGGTTACCGGCAAAGAAATCTTGTTATCCCAATTAAGGGGTACCTTTACGCCTGAGTTATCCTTCTTGCTGTCCTTCAGGCATTTGCCGATCTCCCAAGGTGACTTAGGCCGGTTCGGGCAGCTCCTCAGAACTGGCCAGGGCTCCCCCCAGTAGAAAACACAAGGCATTGTCTGCTCAATGTTTTCCCCTGATAGCCGCCGACGCGAAGCCCAACAACCATGGGTTCCTCCTCCCGAGCCCGCAGCAGGAGATGGTGAAAAGAGTGAAGAGAGTTTTAGCGTCAAGTGGAGAAAGATTTACGGGACTCGATCTAAACTTTCCAGAAAAACCCCCCTATCCTTTTCCCTGCGTCTTTCTCTCAACCTTCTGTCGATAGTTGGCCAGGGTAAAAATCCCCTAAGGTCTCTGGAATAGATGACTGACCATACATCCTTCCAGCTTCAGACAGCCCTGTCTGAAGAAGGTCTTCAGAGGTGGATCAGGCCCCACCCAATTTTCTGAGCTCCATTGGCAGAATTCAGAACAGTTTCTCCTCAGCTGTGCGATGACCCTGCTGGATGGATAAGAGATGAGTTTCCGCCAACGCCCGCCCCGGTTTTGGGTCATCATAAATATGGCCCAATGTTAGAAAAAATTTGTCCACCGATCTCCACTCTGGGGCCTCAGGAGGCATACTCAATGCCCAATCCTGAGGTGGACCCTGGAGCAGGGAAACCGCCATGGCAACTTTCTCAGCCTCTGAGGAAAAATGGTTGAACCGGAAAAATAGGCGACAGGATTCCCTGAAGGACCGAAACTTATCAGGGTTTCCCTCGAAACAGTCAGGAAGTCGGAGGTTTGGTTTGTGCTGTACATTTTGACCCACAAACCCGGGAGAGGGCACGGATACTAATGGGAAGACTGGATCAGGAGTCGGAGTAGACATGGGATCCAGTCGAAGTGAGACCTGGGACATAAGGCCGCCATGCCCTGGAATTGCGTGGTTAACTCATCCAGGCGGTCCGAGACCGACAGATCGGTACTCATACTGAACCGCAGGTGAGATGGTTTTGAGTATGGGCCTGCTATAATGTCAGGGACACACACACAGACAAGTGGGCCCTGACTCTGATCCCAGCCCCTGTCCCTGCCTTTTGGGGAACCCGACTCCTTAACAGGCCGGCCCCAACCAGAAGACTGATAGCTGCACTGATATAAGTGTGACACAGACAGGACAAACAGACATCGGACAAAAAGCGTAGTCGGGCGGTCCAACGTCAGCAACAGTTCGGGCAGCGAGGTACAGAGGCATGAGACAGAAGGGGATAACCGGGGTCCAAAGCAAAAGGTCAGGAGAGCACAGAAACCAAAGACGCAAATACGGCGAACTACAGGGGAACAACCTATAGCAGGCAAGGATTGCAGGAAGTGGTGGCTATAAATAGGGAAGGGGGAGGAAAGAGAGCAGAGGTGATAGGGAGCAGAATCTGTCAATCACTGAGAGGTTAGATTAACCCAGAGAGAGCTGGAAAGTTCCTGGACACGGGCGTTGGCCAGGATTCAATTAAAGTCCCAGAAAGAAGACAGTGTTCACACAAGATAAAGCAAGGCCGCAGTTATGGTTGCAGCGGCCTTCGCCGACGACCAGAGCCAGATGACACGAACGTGACATAAGATATGTTCACACAGTGTGTTGACTCCGTGTTGGGATCTGTTTTTAGATGCGTGTTGGGATCTGTATTTCAGACCATAAATGGACCCAAACACGCATCTAACAATGTGCAGTGTGATTTACATTGCTTTCAGTGTAAAACACGCATTGGCCAATGCGTCTTTCTGATGCGTCTTTCAAATCCATTCAAAGAATTGTCACGTCGATTCTTGATCCATTTGCTGCAGCAGACGCCCGATTTGAAACTATAGGGTGTGTTTCTGTTACAGCAAAAATGCATCAAAACACGCAGCACACTTTTAGTACATATTGGATGCATTTTACGCAGTGCTTTTGAATAAGTTTTTTTGCTCTGAAAAACGTATTCAAAACGCTGTGTGAACATACTCTAACAGCGCCCGATGGACCTGGATCTGTTGGGTTTCTGCCTCAGCATCTATCATTTTCATAGAAATAATAGTGCACTAGTTTTTCCATCATTCGCAATGGAATTTGCATAAATGAACTTGTGTCACTGAAATACCTAGTTCACATTAGCATCGGAGGTTTCATTCAACACCACAAGTAAAATTTTGTCCAATATAAACAGTAAAACAAATACAATATGAAGTTATACATCGGATTTCACTATTATAGCAATATAGGCAAACATATTTTTTGCCATTGGCAGCAGTAAGTCTCCCACTATACGCTCATGAGGTGTTGAGAAAAAATGTAATCCTATTTTCCACAACAGCAGACGCAAAATCAATTTAATCAATAGCAAGGGATCCCAGTAGCCATTTTGGTCCTTACTCAATATTGCACTTAGCTCAGGTAGCGTTTAAGAACAGTGAAATGTTTGAAAGCATAACATACTGCAGCTTTAATCCATCATAGACGAGTTTCAGAAGGACATTTAATAAAGGGATTTGCATCCCTAAAGACCTGGAGCGTATTGCTGGTTTCAGTTATGCTCCCTGCTTGCATAAGCCACAAATGATTTAAAGAATGCTTACCAGTTCAGCATCTTGTTGACTGATCTCCTGCAGATATGGGATAGTTGCTAGTTCTGCCAGAGCTTGATTAGTCACCTGGGACTGTTCCTTTACTCGTTGCAATTGACTGAGAATGCTGGCATAGTGCTGCCTTTCTATCACACCTGAATATGGAGCGTTGCCACTCTACACTCAGCAAAATGTAACAAACAAATGCATATCAGATGGGGGGAAATACATATTAATTCAGCCCAAAGTAGCAATTTAATAATACTATGCTTTGCTTTATGTAAGACTTTAATGAGTTTCTTTACTGTTGTGCTTTATAAACTAAATGTGTAACCAATTTACTATAATTTAGTATTCTCATTGTTGGCATCGGATAAATACAAACTTCTCTTTATTAAAAAAATAAAAAGAATAACCAAATTCACAGCCTTGATGTAGCAGCAGATGGGTCTTGCTTTTCAGAACTATATTATAATAGCAGCCATGGACTCTGTTGTCATTTGCTAAACTGTATCAGTATTCTTCTTTTATAACAATGGAAGAGGTTAGAAGAATAAAGAAAATGTATAGTGCTGTTTGTTCTGTTATTCCCCACTTACCAATGCCGGGATGCCATTTAATCCTGATTCCCTGTCACAGTGTGACAGCACGGCCTGAATCCAAAGGGCAGCTCTGCTTATAGGGCATGCCATGCTCCCTGGCAAAATCAGATATGGAAATGAGTTTTCCTTTGGGAGGAAGAATGCTGTCGCTCTAATGCCATCTATTGGAGGTAGCTACCCTTTAAGTTAAATCTGACCCCTTAAAAAGCCTTAAAACATAACCAGGGGTTTAAGCCAAGCCATCCGTATGGCACTAGGGGGACAGCAGTCTTCCTCCCGGAGGATGGCTTGTTTGCAGTTCTAAGTGTGCTATGATTATAGGACACAAGGGGCCACATGTATGAAAACTGTCTAGGTCTAAAACACACTTTGTTGCCCATAGCAAACAATCAGATTACCCCTTTGATTTCATATAGTGCTCTGGAAAAATGAGAGGGGCGCTCTGATTGGTTTCTATGGGCAACAAAGTGAGTTTTAGACCTAGACAGTTTTCATACATGAGGCCCAAGATGTTTCTAATATTTGTGGTCTGTCTCATGTTAGAAACATACATGGTGGGCTGGTTTAAAGACAATGATATAATTTCATTATTGAAACAAGCAAAAGAAATTAGCACATTACAACCCAGTAATCTAAAGTAGCCAAGGTTATGTTAACGTCTCATTTTATTGTACCATGATATGTCTAGTGTGGGCTAGATTAGGTTGCAGACTTTAAAGGGGTGTTCGCACCATGCACTTTGATATTGTTAGAATATGCCATCAATGTGTCATACGTGCTGGTCCCACCTCTGGAATCTTCACCTATCTCAGGAACTGGCCCCCAAAAGTCTTGCCTCAGACTGAAGAGATAGAAAATAATTGGAGTTGTGCCGAAGCTCTTCAGTCTGAGTCGAGACTTCCGGGGGCTCAAGTAAAATGATTAGTGCATGTTCCACCATCTTATCAAAATGTATGGTGGGAACACCCCTTTAAGTGATCTCCCAATGTTCACTCTTAACCCATGCAAGGAGGTGCTGTAGGTCGATCCGCAGAATATAGTCTCGAGAATAGTTACAGATTAGTGTCAACAGCACTAAGGCACAGCACAGGTATTCCTTCAGATTTTCTGTGGTTTTTAGTATTTAGAAACCTCTGAAAATCTGACGGAGAACTTTTCACCTAAACTTCAATACAAAAAACGACCTGTAGGTCTTTGTTTCTGGTCAGTTTTCAAAGGTGGAGGTTTTATAGAACATGTTGTAAAATCTGCTGGAGTACGGAAGAAAATTTACTGTTGAAGCCTATGGCTATATCTACACAGCACAGGTTTTCTGTCAGATTTTCTGTGGTTTTTAGTATTTAGAAACACCTGAAGGATAACTTTTCACATAGACTGCCTGAAAAAGTGCCTAAAAACATGCCAAAGACCTCAACAAAAAGCTAAAAACTATCCAAAAAACTTGTCAGAAACCCAGCTGTTTTGGACAGAAAACCGACAAAATAATCAGGTCCAAGCAGTTTTTAGGTTTTGGTTTTGGAGAAGTTTTTTGTCCTATGCTGTGTAGCCCTAGCCTATAAGTGTTATAAGGAACGGAGCTAGATTACTGCAATATCCTTCTCTGTGGCCTCCCGTCTAGCACTCTTGCTCCCCTTCAAACCATCCTCAACTTTGATGCCCGTCTCATCCACCTCTCTCCTCGCTACTCCTCTGCCTCTCCCCTCTGTCAATCCCTTCACTGACTACCCATGGCCCAGCAAATTCATTTCAAGTTACTAACCGTGACCTACAAAGCTTTCCATAACCTCTCCCCTCCATACATCTCTGCCCTAATCTCCAGATACCTCCCCTCTCGCAATCTCTGCTCTTCAAAGGACCTTCTCCTCTGCTCCCCTCTCATCAGCTCCTCACATAACTGTCTCCAAGACTTCTCTTGTGCTTCCCCCATTCTCTGAAACTCATTACCCCAAAACATCAAATTCTCCCCAACTTCACCAGCATCAAAAACAACCTGAAAACCCATCTCTTCAGGATTGCCTATAACCTACAATAATCCCACCACCAGTACACTGTCCCACAAACATGTCTGCCCCACACTTTCTGTCTCTCTCTTCCTCCCTTGTAGACTGTAAGCCTTAATGGGAGGGGCCCTCTCCCCCACTGTGCCAGTTGTTAGTCATTTGTCATCACTATTGTACTTGTTTGACATGTTATTATGTAACCCCCCTTGAATGTACAGCGCTCTGGAATCAGTGGCGCTTTAAAATTAATAATAATGATAATAATAATAGTCAGGAACAGTACATCAACCTCAGAAGGATTTTTGCCTTTCTCTGGTTCAACACTGTAGGATTATAGGTTAGGCTCAATGGACCTATGTCTTTTTCCAACCTTATCTACTATGTTACTATGTAGCAGCACAGGCATTAAAAGCCAAGATAGATTTGAACATCAGATACCAGGCAGGGCACAGCAAGGTGATCCATCACTAAATAGGCCACCAGGCCTAAAATTATCTTGGCATATAATAAATTGTAAACCACGGCACACCAAAAAGTAATGCAGAATAGACAAATATTTATTTACACTGGGCAAAATAGCGTATCCAGATATATTTTAAGTTAGTGTCAAAGAAACATACTATACAAGTGCTCATACAGAAATGGCAATAAGAGCCAAGGAAATTATTGATGTCAATATGGAGTACGACGTTTCGGCGAATGCCTTTGTCAAGTGACATCAAATAGGAAGAAATAGGATGATATAGCACATATAGAGAAATTGGATATGGTCCAATATAGGCTACAGGAGACTAAGATCTCCACAGGAGGTAGTAAATCCACAATAGTGGAGTGCTGGCTGGGACAGAAGGAGAGCCTGGACGAGACGTCCGATGTGTGTAGATTCCTCCCTGTCCTCTACTAAGCTGCAGCTGAAGCAGGAATAAACTGAAAAAGCAATATGACCACATTTGGTTTTATGATAGACGTTGAATAAAAGGTTTTTAAGAGGATTATAAGTCATATGGACTGCTGAATTGAATACCGTTAGCATTTACAAGAGTGCACAGTGATTATAGCAGGTGGGGACCTGTAGCTACGCTTCACACCTGTAGTTGTAAAGGTGCATATTGATTATTTGAGCTGAAGCAGGAATAGTCTGTCACTATTGTTTTAGAAGAAGTTAGACAACAATCCACTGCAGAAACTGACATGCTGCAGAATAACAACCTGCAAAGCAGATCAATTTCCATGGAGAGAATTTATGCAACATGTAATGGTGACTTGAAGAATCTCCCATTTGCATGCTTCTATATTTCGCTGCAGATTTTACCTGAACAAATAAGCATGTAAAATCTGCAGTATTCCAATTCTGTGTGAATTTACCCTCACTGTTGCGATGTATAGAGAAACTCACAAAAAATACTGATATTGCTTGTAATATGCAGTATATCGTGTCCATGCCGGCTCACCCCTGGGATTAATTTTCTATTCTGGCCAGGAGCTTTCTCTTCAATGGCTATAAATCCCTTTCATTTGTATTCAGTGAGTATTTTTTCTTTATTTTCCCCCACATATTAATATAATTGTACTAATAAATCAGCAAAATAGCTGTAGCTCACATTGTATTTAACAACACAAAGTTCCAAGAAAGAGAGGAGACTGCATATATGTGAAAACTACAAAGATTAGCCATGGAAATATGACTCTTTAATATGTAGTAGAAGGTTAAAAGTGATATGGGCTTACCATGACCTTTCTCCATGCTGGTGATTGAGAACTGCATTATTTATCTCCTGGGACCCTCTATTCCCAGAAATATTTACACCGTAAAGTGCTAAAACCTTCCAAATTTTATGACTGCTGCTTAAAAGCAAAACCCAAATTCAACACAATGTTAAGAATCTTCAAAGATCACAATGGGATGAATTTTGATTGATTTCTTTAAGGCTGAGTTCAATAAATCATGTCAACTAATTAGCTGCTATTGTTTGTCACCTAACAAGTTTGAATAGTTGCCATGGACATTTTCCTATTGAATACAAGTAATTGGCCCAGCATCAGCAGAACCTCACAATGTTTTCTTCTGTTCAACATGAACAATAAATAGTATGTTTCACATAAAAACAAAGGGTGCACATATTACAAAAATTATACATATTTTCTGTATACCAGTCCAACACAAAAGAGTAAGAATCCTCATGTTGGCTGGTAGAATGGGTAATTACCTGCACGAGAATATTATTTTTTAAACCCTATAACAATGCAGCAATTTTTATTTACATCAAATTAATTTTTTCCATCCTCGCCTTCTAAGAGCTGTAACGATTTCATTTTTCGACCTACATAGACATAGGAAGGCTTATACCTTTGCAGGACAAGATGTACTTTTTAATGATACCAATGACTGCATCATATATTATACTTTGAGACCCCCCAAAAAGTTCTTGTGTGGTGGAACATGAAAAACCCAAGTGCGCCATTTTTGTGGGGATTTCATTTTTGGAGTTTATAGTAAATGGCACACTATCTGTATTCTGCATAGGGAGAACAAAAAATCCAAAATTTTGATTAATATTATTTAGCACTTTTAGAAAAAAATAAAAAATTTTTTATTTTGGGTTTTTTGCATTAAAAACCCCCACATTTCTGTGCCAACAATTTCATGGCCTTTGAGGGAGGTTTTTGTTTTTCCCCCCATGGGCTGAAACTGAGTTTTTATTGGTACCATTTTGGGGTACATGAGACTTTTTGATCTCTTTTTATTTTAAATTTTTTGAGAATGCAAAATGACAAAAAAAAGAATTTGATCATTTTATTTTCTATGGTGTTCTTTCTTTCCAGGAAAAATAATGTTTTTGTTTTAAAAAACCAATTATTTTTAATTTTTTAAGTTTTTTTAATTTTTTATTTTAAAAAAAATTTTTTTTTTCAATTTTTTTAAATTTTTAAAACTTTTTTTTTCCCTTTTGGGTTGACGTGTGAAAACTGTCAAGGCCCCAAAAAAACTTTCTTTGTTGCCCAAAAGCAACCAATCAAGCCCCCCTTTTCCTTTTTTTTTGAGAGCACTATATAAAATGGTTTGGTTTGGGTTTAAACTAGGGGAAAACAAGGAAAGTTTTCGACCTGGGACATTTTTTTAACATGGGGCCATTAGGCTTCAAACACACAGCATAGGACAAAAACTGTCAGGAAGCCGACTTTTTGTTCGATGCACAACCGCGGTTTTTAACAATGATTTTGCAAAAACCACGGTCGGTTCTTGTTTTTTTGCCGTTGACCTATACAGTTGAATGTGTGGGAAAAAACCCACGGGGGAAAAAACCAGTTTGGGTTTTTCCCAAAAAGTAAACCCAAATCCGCCAGGGCCAGAAAATGAGTTGAAAAAAAAAAAACACCTTTGGAAATTTTTTTTCTATTTAAACCTATGAGGGTTGAAAACGGTTGGGTTTTCCCGCGAATTTAAAATACAAAAACCGAAAAATTTCCAAAACCTTTTTTTGGGGCTGTGTGGGACGCCTTTGTCTCCATAAATACTTGCCACAAAGGGGGTGCATCACAAGTACAAAAAGTTTTTTGCAATTTGTGATATATTACAGAATAGTGTACAGCAACAACTCTCCTATTACACCCTGCCTATGTCTATGTCCCTCGGCTGCCATAATAACCAGTCGTCGCCCTGCAATCTCGTTGCAGAGGGGCTACAGAATGTTTGCACCACTGTTCATTTATAATTTTTTTGGTGTTTTCCTAAAAAAACAAAAAATAAAATTTTCAGCAAAAAATTTTTGTGACCCTTAGTTTTAAATAAAGAAAAAGAAAAGAAATCACTCCAAGTAGTACTCATTTTGTTTTCGAGAGGGAAAAATCGCAAAGGGTTAAATCGGACGGTTTTTTTTGTTTATCGGAATTTTCTGATCAGGGGATAATTTAGGGGAGAATCGGCATAAAAATTTAAAAAAATATTAATAATTTTTCGGCACTTCCTGCATTTTGTGGGGGGCCAGAAAAACAGCTTAAAAGAATTAAGCCAAAGGGGGACTGGGTGGGGGAGTTTTTATGACTGTGATGTTTTATGGTTGGGGATTTGGGTTTGGAAAAATCACATGACCCATCGTTTTACATAGAACAGCCCCTTTCCCGTTCAGGGAAACATTGGGGTTTTCGTTTCCCCCATAAAAGGGAGGACGTCCCGTCAGCTTTCTTTCCCCAATAACTCCCCGCGACCAGGGTTTTCTTTTTTTCACAGAGACAACTATGCTTTTAAACTGTGGGAAAATTAGAACATAGGGGAGAATTTGAAATTTCAGGGTTTTTTTTTTATTTTGGCGGAGACTTTGAAAGGGAAACAAACTACGCGGGGGGAAACACAGGCAGGGAAGGGAGGGTTTTGAAAGGGGGGAGTGTATTTGTTTAGTCCAGGGCTGCTTTGAATCTGCATTTTAAATGGCCCTTTTTATTACCAGTTTTTGGGTTTAAATAGTACCTTGTATTTTGGCAGCCTTTCTTATATTAGGATACAGAACTTTCCCAGAAAATGCAGGTGTATTTGATTTGTTTTCCCAAAAACCCCCCCTTTTTTTATCCTTTCACGATTTAAATTTGTTTTTTTTTACTTTTTTCACCCGTTTTTGGGTTTAAAAACCCCCTTTTTTACCCCCAAAATAGGAAACCCGAATTTTTTAGTCACCTCAGGTTTTATTTCATAAAGGGGCCCAAAAACCCCCCTTTTATTAAACCGTTTCACAATTTAATTAGGTTTTTTTTTTCACTTTTTGGGGCGAGGCCATTTTTTGTTGAAAAAACCCCCTTTTTGTAAATTTTTATTTTCCAAAAGAAATTTTTCTATAATTGGCGTTGTAATTTCATAGGGCCAAAAAAACCACCTATTATTATTTAGAAAACAATTTAAAATTTCGTGGGTTTTTTACTTTTGCGCAGGCCCCTTTTGTCAAAGAACCCCCTTTGTACTTTCAAAAGGGTACAGAAAATTTTTTTATTTACCGCATTATATTTCATAGGTGGTCCCCAAAAAAACCCTTTTATTATCTGTACAAAATTTAAAAAAGCTTTTTTTGAACTTTTGGGCGCCCGGGCCCCTTTTTTTTTTGAAAGACCCCATCTTTTACTTATATTAACCCTTCAAAAATTTGGGTATTTAAATTTCTGTTGTTTTCATTTGGGGGCAAAAACCCACCCTTTTTTTTATCCCCTTAAAACAATTTTAAAAAGGTTTTTTTTTTTTCCATTTGGTTCGGGCCCAGTTTTTGTTCATAAGGGCCACCTTGTACTTAAATTTAAAATACAAAAAATTTTGAGTTACTTTTGGGTTGTAATTCATTGGTGAAAAAAAACCACCATTTGTAATCTGTTAACTTTTAAATAGCTGTATTGTACGTGGTGCGCCCTATTTTTTTCAAATACCCACGTTGAAAACCCCAAATTCTGAAAAAAAAATTTTTCTAGAACTTTCCGTTTGTTGGTTAGCGATTATTATCGACAAAGTTGAAATGGCACAGTTTTTATTTTATCGAAGTTTTTTAGTCATGCGTTAATTTAAGGTTAAAACTGGCATCATCTATTAAGATCGGAAATTTCGGCGTTTCCTTCTTTTTGGGGGCCACAAATCAGCTTACAGAATAGAGCAGGTGAGATGTTTCGACGTCATACTGGGTGTGTTGGTTGCTTTGGCTAGAAAAATCACATACCTCTTTTTAATAGAACACCCTTTCCCCTGTTCGCCTCGTGTCCTCAGCGTCTCGAGCAGAAGGACGTCGCTCTGTTCTTCCAAACAGCCAGGAAATTTTTCTATTTTTCACAGAAAAAACCTCTACATTACTGTACCCTTACAATTTATTTTTAGAGATTGGAAGTTTTTAGAGTTAGGTAGAAAATTTTAAAGGGCATCTATCGCTGTAAAGTCAGGGGGGGGGAGGGGGGGGGGAGGGCCCCCCGGGCGAAAAAAGACAAGTCTATAAAGAATAACGGATAAAGTTCACCAAGATTTAGTGTAACTTACACTGCAAAGCTTTATTTTTAAATAGTTTTCTTTTAAAAAAATTTTCCGGGGATATTGGGCAGCCTAAACTTATAATACACATCTTTTCTAGTAACTGGCTCAGTTAGGTGCAAAACCCCACTTTTATTATCGTATACATTTAAGATAGGTGTTAAATTTTAAATTTTCCCAATTCCCCCTGTTTGATAGATCCCCCTTGCACTTAAATTTGAACCAGCAATTTTAAGTCACCCAGTGAAGGGGAAAGGTGCCAAAAATATCTTGATTATAGAATAAAAAACAATACGTTTTTTTTGATTTTGGGCGCACTCAGCTTTGTTCATTGAGGCAGTTTACTTAAATCGAATCCAGAAAATTTTTAATCACCACAGGTAAATTAAAGGTGCCAAAAATATCTTGTATTATACGAAACTAACAGATAGGGGGGTTTTTTGGATTTTGGCGCACACAGCTTTGCATTGAGGGGGGCAGCTTGCCTTAAATTTGAATCCAGAAATTTTTTAGTCCCCACGGGTTTTAATTAAAAGGGTGCCAAAAATATCTTGTATTATACGAATAAAAACAGATACGTTTTTTTTTGACTTTGGTGCACTACAGCTTTGTTCATTGAGGCAGCTTGCATTTAAAATCTGAATCCGCAATTTTATAGTCACCAAGGAATTAAAAGGGGTGCCAAAAAATTTTGTATTAACGAAACATAACAGATAGTGTTTTTTTGACTTTGGGCACTACACTTTATTGATTGACAGTTTGCACTTAAATTTGAATACAGAAAATTTTTTAGTACCACGGGTGAATTGATAGGTGCCAAAAATATTTGTATTATCCAATACATTTCAAAAAACGTGTTTTTTCCTTTTTGGCGCGGGCCCAGCTTTGTTGATAGATCTATTTTTGGCATTAAAAATTTGAATACAGCAATTTTATAGTCACCACGGTGAATTGAAAGGTGCCAAAAAATTTTGTATTATACAAAATACATAACAGTACTTTTTTTTTTGATTTGGCGCACTACAGCTTTGTTCATTGAGGAGCTTGCATTTAAAATTTGAACCCAGCAATTTTTAGTCACCACAGGTGAATTAAAAGGTGCCAAAAATTCTTGTAAAAACAATACTAACAGATACGTGTTTTATGACTTTGGTGCATACAGCTTTTCATTAGGCGCTCATTTAAAATCTGAATCCAGCAATTTTAAGCACCACAGGTAAATTTAAAAGGGTGCCAAAAATACTTGTTTAACGAATACATAAAAGATACTTGTTTTTTATTTTTGGCGCACTACAGTTTTTTGATTGAGGCAGCTTGCCTTTAAATTTTAATACAAAATTTTATAGTCACCACGGGTAAATTGATAGGTGCCAAAAATATCTTTATTACCCGAATACATTTCAGAAACGGTTTTTTCACTTTGGGCAGGCCACTTTGTGATAAAATTATTTTGCTTTAAAAATTTAATACAGAAATTTTTTATAGTCACCACAGGTGAATTGATAGGTCCAAAAATACTTGTATTATACAATCATAACGATACGTGTTTTTTGACTGGGACTACAGCTTTGTTCTTTTAGGCACTTGCACTTAAATTTGAATAAAGAAATTTTATAGTCCCCACAGGTGAATTGATAGGTCCCAAAAAAAATCCCTTTTGTATTATCCAATACATTTCAGATAGTGTTTTTTACTTTGGCGCGGCCATTTTGTTGATAGATCTATTTTTGCAGTTAAATTTGAACCCCAAAATTTTTTGTAGTCACCCCCAAAGGTGAATTGATAGGTCCCCAAAAATCTTGATTTCCCAATAAATTTCAGAAGTTTTTTTTTCATTTGGGGCGCGGGCCCCCACTTTGTTGATAGACTACTTTGATTTAAAAATTTGAATACAGAAATT
Organism: Phyllomedusa bahiana; assembly: GCA_025379985.1. Classification (NCBI taxonomy): domain Eukaryota; kingdom Metazoa; phylum Chordata; class Amphibia; order Anura; family Hylidae; genus Phyllomedusa; species Phyllomedusa bahiana. The sequence continues at coordinate 51,247 of JAODAL010015573.1, read as the reverse complement.
TTTTAAGTCCCCACAGGTGAATTGATAGGGCCAAAAATACCTTTATTACCCAAAATATTTCAGATACGTTTTTTGCATTTTGGGCCAGGCCAGCTTTGTTGATAGATTATTTTGAGTTATATTTAATCCACAATTTTGTTTTGATTTGAGGGATTTGAGAAAAACTGGTTTTTCCCGTCTTTTAATAAGAATTTCCAAAAAATTCCATACCTTCTAAAAATTTTTTAAATTTCTAACGGGAGCGAAATTCGGTGGAGCGAGCAAAGAGGGGGGGAACATTTAAAGGGGGGTACAGAGAAGGGCTCCTTCCTGCTGGCGAAACACGCATGCCAGCGGATCTCATTGCGGGCCCCCAGGCCTGTCATCGCTGGGTCAGGGTCCTTGAATCTCAGTAACGAACAGCTCGCCAATCTGTCCTTGTGGGTTTAACAACCTATCCGCAGTCTTACCTCCTCTCCTCCCCGTCCGGCCCAAAGTCGTCATCAGCATCACCCGCATCCGTCCAAAAATGAAGCACCCAAATATCAACTCGTGTACCCCCACTGTGGAAAATCCATTTTCTGAAGACCCCCCTTTGATGACAAAATGCGGTTGGGGCAGAAGGGATGTTAAAAGATCAAGAGGAAAGAGGATGATTTTCTTGCTCTGCGCCCAGTTACTGATGCCATCAAGGAGGGGAGAAGGAACCGGTCAATCGCCCAAAAAAACCCGGGGCGGTCGGCAACGCCTTGCAGTCCCTCTTGCTTGTACCCCACTCCTGGATGCAAAGTCGGACACCAAGTCAAACCCTTTTTAGATATGATACGACATTGCAGATCCAAGTGGTCTTTTCAGCAAATTTGCTTTTTCCCGCGCTTCACACTGGACGAGGAGGAAGACGAGGGGCAGTGTCTTACGGGTTCCCCCCTAAAAAGAGAGAGGGGCCCCCTTCCAGAAGTCCCTGATATGTTTTTGCCCCCCGGTCAGCCAAAAACCCCCCCCCCTCGCTTACGCCGTCAAAAAGGGCCAGGGCCTCTCAACCTGGGCCTTCTTTGACCAAGCCTCTGATTCACCCCGCGTGCATATGCCGCCTATGCCCTAAAGCATAAGTAGAGGCAAGAACCTTAGGTGGTTAACCACCACCAACATGTCTAGTCACATCAGCAAATGCATGAGTTGAAATGGAGGCAACACTTGGGCCAAAAAAGGGCCAGAGACCGGCTTCCAACCATGTCACACCTCTGTCTCCGCCTCCCCTCCTCCCCCCCCCACAAACGTTTCCCCAGTGCCCATGTCTCTCAAGCATGATCAGGATCAGCCTCCGCTTCAGCCTCCACCGTCGCCCAAGTACCCCCAAAACCACCAGGACCCACCAACCCCTTTCCCCTTTCCCCAGTTTTACGACCGCACGACATACAGCGGCCCCCTCTAGCAGCCAGCCCTTTTGTCTTCCAGGTTTTGGGGGCAGAAAAAAAAAAAACCCAAAAACCCAAAACCAAAAGCCTGAAAGTTGGGATTGCCGGCTTTTGGCTTTGGAAATGTTGCCTTTTTCCCTCTGTGGACACAGAGGGTTTTCCCCCACGCTGGGGCCCCTTTCCCGCCCCCCAAAACCAGATGCCGAGCAGGCATTTCTTTGCCAGAAAAGCCGTCCCCGCCCTGCCCCCACGGTCATCAAAATTTCAAACGCTTTTCTGCCCTTTGGGCCGGAAAAGTCCATCTGACCACCACAATGGACTAGTAACAAGGGCCCAAAGGCCGCTATTTCTCTGTGACAGCTCACTGGTGGTGGGTGGATGTCTCTGGGGGGACGGGCACTCAGGGTCGGCCACGCTCTTCAAAACCGCAGGGGGTGGTGCAGGGTTCTTTCCCCCAAGTCCTCTGGTGGGCATCACTGCCCAGAAAACCAGGCCGTTTGAAAAAAATTAATTCTTCTTGGAGACCGTCCACACACAGTCAACTGTGGGACGGTTAAGCAAAAAGAACCCCAGCGCTGGTGGTGCCAAGGGAAACCCGTGCCCCCAAGGTGGTGTGCGATAACGGGCGAAATTGCTGGCCGCCCTTAAGATCGGGAGACTGGACACATCCCTTCCTGGCAATTCAAACCTTGTCGTCCAAAAAATTTCTAAAGAGCTACCCGGGTCTGAACTTTGCCCCCCCGCTGAGGAAGGCTCGAATCCCCCCAAATTTCGCCCCTTCCGCCGTTCGCACCCCGCTTCGCCCGCCTGGCTGCGTTCAGCATCAGCTGGCCTCCCCGCAACCGTCTCATTTTGAGTGGCAAACACCTGGAATTCCACCCCCAATGCTCCAGCGATTGGGCGCAGCGCAATGCCATTCGCAGTAGAATGACAAGGCCTCACAAACAGCGGTGCGGACCTCGGGGTGTTGAGCCACCGGGGAGTGGAGGCAGGTGAAAGAGCTCGCACCATCCTTCCAGTTTTTAAAAGCCACCAAATGGTCTTTCGGGCAAAGCCCCTTGTCAGCATGGGATTGTGGTGTATTAGTTTTGGACGACTTGGACACTCTGAAACAACAGGTCCCCCAGCGACGAGAGGGGACGGACACAGATCGGATAGAACCTTTCTCTCCACAAAACCACAAGGCCCGACAGTTTCAAAATTTTTTTTGGTCTTTATTTGCAGTGGTTGGGGCCGAGTAGTCAAGGTGGCCACAGCTCCAGGGGGCACATCTCAGGGAAGTCAGGGCTTGTTGAACTTGCCAGAGGCAGCGGAGGAGGAGGATTCCCCCAGACACCGACGTTACCGACGGGGCCCTGACTTGGAAAGAGGTTGGTGCAAATTTGAGGCGGAGGAGGAAGATGAGGAAGATCAGTTTGCTAGTGCCCCTCGACCCAGAGGCTTGGGAAATCAAGGCTCCATCTCTCACATGAGTGTTTGGATGCTCCATTTCCTCCAACATGATCCTCGCATTAAGGCCATCAAAATGAACAACAGTTACTGGGTGGCCACCCTCCTGGATCCCCGGTACAAAGCAAAACTCAGCACTTTCCTTCCACCCACCCAAATAGAGAGTAAAATGCAGTGAAATGGGAGACCTTGCTGATTGATCAACTGGAGACATCTGTAGCGCCTGCTCACGTTCCCCAAATGTCACGGTGGAAAAAACATCAGCGACGTGACAGCAGAAAGGGTGCCAAGAAAGGCGTAGCGGCAACCAGCAGCAGTAGGCAAGGTGGCAGAAGCCAAATTTGGGTTACCTCTGGCAATCTTTGTTTACCCCCCTCACCAACGCATGAAATTTGCAGGGCACACATCCAACACACAGAGACCAGCTTAAGATCATGGTGCACGACTATCTGTGTCTCACACTGATTTTTTTTGTATGTGTTCCAGACCCAATAGACTTCTGGGTATCCAAAATGGATGAATGGCCCGAGCTGGCTCGTCACGCCCATAGAGGTGTTGCCCTGCCCAGCAGCCAGGTCATATCTGAGCGGGACCTTCGCACAGCTGAGGGTCAATACAGACAAACGCATCCGGTTTTCCCCCCACAGATAACGTGGAGAATTTGACTTTCATCAAGAATGAATCAGGGATGGATCTCTGATGATGATGTGGCCCCAATTGCCGGGTCATCGTTTAGTTGGGGCTACTTACATTCTCTTCAAACAGAAAGGGGCCTCTTGAATAACTTTTTTATAAAATGATCATTTCTTACTGCAATTTTTATTCTCTTTTCCCCAACAGTTCATTTTGCTGGTTTTGCTTGTGAGGGGGACTGTAAAAGACAGCAAGGTTTCATGACAAAACCGTATTCCATTTACTCACTTTTCTTTAAAAAGTTTTTGAAATTGTCAAGGGTTTTGAGGTCATGTTCCCTGTCAGATACATAAAATTTAAAGGGTCCTTTGGAAAAAAATGGGGCTTTTAAGTGGAAATTTCTCCCCTCAAAATTTTTAATAAGGTTTGAAAATTTCCCTTATTTAAAATTTTTTTTGGGGTCATGTAGCTGTGAGATACAGCAAATCATGGCCCCTTTGGAACGGGAAATGGGGGGCTTTTTAAGGGGGCCCATTTCTCCCCAAAATTTTTAACATTTGGCGGGAGAAATAATTTTTTTTTTAAAAATTTTTTTTTGGGTAAGTGCTTTGAAAGCAAAATTTCTCGGGCCCTTTATTAAAAAAAAAATGTTTTTTTCTACCAAAACATTTGTTTTTCCCACAATTGACCAAAGGGGGCTCAAGGGTCTTTGTTTTTGGAATTTTTGGGGGCTTTTTTGCTTTAAAAATGAAAGCTATCCAAAGGTCCCTATTATAAAAAAAATTTTGGGCCCTTTCTAACGGAAAATTTTTTCTTCACAATTTTTCCAAAAGTGGTCAAGGGTCTTGCTTTGAATATTTGGGGGCATTTTGCTTTGAAAATCAGCTAAAACACAGGTCCTATTATAAAAAAAAAATTTTTTCCTAAAAGACATTTGTTCTTCCCCCAATTGTCAAAAAGTGGCTCAAGGGTGAGGGTGTTTTCCCCAAAAAAACAGGAATAGGTAGGACACGTTAATGGCCCACAAATTGCAAAAAGGGACTTTTTTTTTGCAAATTTTTAAAAACATAGCTATCAATCCCCCTGTATTGAGAAAACCCCTTTTAAAATACAATTAAAAAAAAGAAAACAAAGACTTTGGGGGGTTTTTTTTTTTTTCCAAAACCCTTTTTTTAAAAAAATTTTTTTGTTTTCTAAAATTTTAAATACTAAAAAAATTTTGCATGTAAAAAATTGCTGGTAAAAAAATTCCTCTAAATTTTTTAAAGGGGAGGTACGGGAAAAACCCTTGGGCCAGGTTATTCAGGGGACAGGGAGAAAAGGGAAAGTATGGACCCGGAAACAGAAAAAAACAAAGTACAGAGAAAATTTTCCCTTCCAGCACGTTGAGAAAATTAAAAAAAAGGGAATGCCAAAAAAAAAAGGGGACGGGGCCCCGGGGGGACAGGAGCTTTTAACCACCAGTATTTCCAATTTGAAGCTAAATTTGGGTTTCCGCATCATACGGAGGGGAAAGGGCGCTAACCGGCCGGGGGACAGTATATGGCGGGTGAAAAACAAAATATTTTGGGGTTTGAAAGCCCCCCCTTTTTCCCGGGGCCACTTTTGAATCTGGGGTACATGCGGGTTTTTGGGGCTCTCTTTTGGCCCGGGAAAAGGGTTAGTAAGGGTCCAGGGGAAACTAAAATGAGGGGTTTGAAAGACCCCTTTTTTCCCGGCCCCTTTTGAAATCTGTGGGTAAGACAGGTTTAAGGGTTCATTTGCGGTACGGGGACAGATTTGGGTCAATGCCCAGTTCAACTAAAATTTGGTGGTTGAAAAGACTCTTTTTCCCGGCACTTTTTTTTGGGGGTATGCAGGTTTGGGCTCATGCTGGGGCCCCGGACGGGTATAGTCATTCCAGTAAAAATAAAAGGGTTTTTGAAGACTCCTTTTTTCCCGGGGCACTTTTAAAATCGTGGGTAGACAGGTTTAATGGTCTTCTGCTTAAGGAACAGATATAGTCAATGCCCATTCAACTAAAATTTTTGGTTGAAAGACTCCTTTTTTCCCGGCACTTTTTAATCCTGGGGGTCTGCAGGTTTGGGGCTCTGCTGTGGCCCAGGAAGGATAGTCAATGCCCCAGTTCAACAAAAAATGGTGGTTAAAAGGGGACCCCTTTTTCCGGCCTTTTAAATTGGGGTCATGCAGGTTTGGAGTCAGCTGGTTTCCCAGGACAGGGATATTCAATGTCCAGTTAAAGAAAAGGATGATGGTTCAAATATACTGCCTTTGGGGCACTTTTTAATTTGTGGGGATGGGGTTTTTAAAGGGCATGCGGGGTACAAGACGGGGATAGGAATGTTGGTGTTTTTTTTTCTGTGGCTTTTAAACCTAAGTGTTTTGCTAAGATGTAGCACGTATAAAATTTGACTGTTGTGGATGTTAAATTCCCGCTTCTCCACCCCCTGTTTGGGTGTAAGAATGAAGGTTTTTTGCTTCCATAGATTTAAGGTCTCCTCAAAATCGACTGCTCCTATCGCTATTTGTCGTGATGGTCGATATGACATCGCCCCGGGATGTCGATGGTCAACGTAACCCCCTCAAACTACTCTTTTGTCATTGTGCAAAAAACGCAATTTCTCTCGTGTAAATTTGATATTTTTATTGCACCGTTGAATCTCGTTTGGGCGGGATAGCACAAATTGTATGATAGTTTTTTAAAAAAAACTATAAATTCCTAGTCCAAATGGGCAGTTTTAAAACCCCCGGGACTGAAGGAAGAGCACTGTTGATTTTGTTTATGGTTATTCTACAGATCGATTTCACCGGTTTGTAGAAAATTTCAGTTTTTAATCCGAGTTGGCTGTAGGAAGTTAGGGGGGATTTAAGAATAGGTGATTTGCCTCTTTTAATAAGAGACTGTCCAAAAAAAACTTCCTACTTTCTTAAATTTTTATCTTTTTTAACATGGAGCGAAAATTTGGGGTAAGGGGCAAAGAGGGGTGGGGCTGGAGGTAGAGGTAAAGGGGAAGGGGTTTTCCCTTCCAGTGTTGGCGAAAAAATGCAAACCAGCGTATCGTCAGTTCAAGAGTCAGGCCTGTCATCGCTGGGTCAGGCCCTGTGAATCTCAGTAACGAACAGCATCGCCAATCTGTTCGCAGTGGTTAAGAACCGGGATTCCAGCAGTTTTACCTCCTGTCCCCCCAGTATGGGCCAAAAGTCGTCATCGCATCCGTCCAATGAAGCGAAGGGAGCCCCAAAGTCAAATGTGTACCCACCCTGTGGAAATCCTTTTCTGAAAACCTCTTTGATGGGGGGCAGAAGGCGTTAAAAAATAAGGGCCAAAAAAGGGGGGGTGATTTGTTTGCTTGACGCCCCAGTTTGATGCTATCAGAGGGGGGAGAAGGAAACCGGTCAATCGGCAAAAAAACCCGGGCGGTCGGCAATGCCCTTTCAGTGCCTTTTGCTTGTAGCCTGCAGTCCCGGATGCGAAAGTCAGGCGAGAAGTCATGTGTTGTGTGATGATACACATTGCGGACCAACTGGTCTTTTCAGCAAATTTGCTTGCGAGCGCTTCATCACTGGAGAGGAGAAAACAATGGGGTAGTGTCAGTAGGGTCCGTCAAAAAGGGGAGAGGGCGGTCCGAAGTCCGTGAGATGATTCCGCACCCACGATCAGGAAAACACCTCCTCATTATGCCGTCAAAAAGGTCAGGCCCCCTCAAGCCTGGGCCTTTTTCGAGCGAGCCTCTGATTCACCCCCGCGATGTTTTATGCCGTTTTCCGTAAATGTGGGGGTCCCCGTAGGGGAAAAATCTTAGGTGTTTAACCACCCCAAAGTCTTGTCACATGCGCGAATGTATGAGTTGAAAATTTGGGGGCAAACTTGGCCCAAAAAAGGGGCCCCATGATGCCGGGCTTTCAACCACTGTCACCCCTCTGTCTCCCCCTCCTCCTCCCCCACCCCCAAGCGTTCCCCGTCCCTGTCTTCAGAGTCTGATCAGGGACGCCTCCGCTTCGCCTAAAAAGTCGACCCAGTACCACCAGCCCCCCGAGACCTCCTACCCTTTTTCCTTCCAACCCGTTTTTACACCTGCTGCCGTACAGCGGCCAGTCTAGCAGCCCGCCTTCTGTCTTTCAGGGTTTGGGGGGAGAAGAAACACTTAACCCAAACAAACCCAAAGCCAAAAACCCGAATGTCGGGATTGCAGGCTTTTGGCTTTGGAAATGTTGCCTTTCCGTCTGGTGGACACAGATGGGTTCCGCCACATCATGGCCCTTGCCTGCCCCCAATACCAGATGCCGAGCAGGCATTTATTTGCCAGAAATGCTGTCCCTGCCCTGGCCTGCCACGTGTCATCTAAAATTTCAAGCGCGGTGTCTGCATCTGTGTCTGGAAAAGTCCATCTGACCACCGACACATGGACTAGTAAGCACGGCCAAGGCCACTATATCTCTGTGACAGCTCACTGGGTGAGCTGGGTGGATGTCTCTGGTGGTGATGGTGGCTCTCAGGCTCGGCGCACGCTCTTCAAAACCGCAGGGATGGTGCAGGGTTCTTTCCCCCAAGGTCCTCTGGTGGCATCACGTGCCCAGAGAAACCAGGCCGTGTTGAAATTAATTTGTCTAGGAGACCGTCAACACACAGGTCAGGAGCTGTGGATGGCTCTCCGCAATGAGACCGAGCGCTGGCTGGGTGACAAGAACCTTGTGCCAGGCAAGGTGGTGTGCGATAACGGTCGAAATCTGCTGGCCGCCCTTAAGATCGGTAGGCTGGAGCACATCCTTTGCCTGGCACATGTCATGAACCTTGTCGTCCAGAAATTTCTAAAGCGCTACCCGGGTCTGGACTGCCTGCTGAGAAAGGCTTGAGGTCTGAGTTCGCACTTCCGCTGTTTGCACCCTGCCTCGTCCCGCCTGGCTGCGTTGCAGCGTCAGCTCGGCCTCCCCGTCAACCGTCTCTTTTGTTGACGTAGGCAACACGCTGGAATTCCACTCTCCACATGCTCCAGCGATTGTGGCAGCAGCGCAATGCCATTACGCAGTACGAAGTGACACATGGCCTGACAAACAGCGGTGCGGACCTCGGGGTGTTGAGCCACCGAGAGTTGGAGGCGGTGAAAGAGCTTTCACCATCCTTGCCAGTTTTGAAGAAGCCACCAAAATGTTCAGTGCGGACAATGCCCTTGTCAGCATGACCATTGTGGTGATCTTAGTTCTGGAACGATCGTTGGACACTCTGAAAAATCAGGTCCCACCAGCGATGGTGGGTGAGACGGACACAGATGCGGACCCGGAGCGTTTCTCTCCGTCAAATCCACAAGGCCCGACAGTTTCACAATTTTATCTCAGGATGCATCTGAGGCAAGTCAGGGCTGTGTTGAAGCTGTGCCGGAGGAAGCGGAGGAGGAGGAGGAGAAGGTATTCCTGGACACCGACGTTACCAACGTCCTGCCTTGGAAAGAGGTTGGCGGAATTTGAGGCAGGGGGAGGAAGATGAGGAAGATCAGTTTGCTAGTGCCCCTCAACCCAGAGGCTTGGGAAATCAAGGCATCCATCTCTCACATGAGTGCTTGGATGCTCCCATTTCCTCCAACATGATCCTCGCATTAAGGCCATCAAAAGTGAACAACAGTTACTGGGTGGCCACCTCCTGGATCCCGGTACAAAACAAAACTCAGCACTTTCCTTCCACCCACCCAAATAGAGAGTAAAATGCAGTAAATGGAGACCTTGCTGATCGATCAACTGGAGACATCTGTTTCGTCTGCTTCACGTTCTTCAAATGTCACGGTGGAACAACGTCAGTGACGTGACAGCAGTAGAGTGCCAAGTAGCCGTAGCGGCAGCAGCAGCAGGCAAGGTGGCAGAAGCCTAATGGGTGACCTCTGGCAATCTTTATTTATCACCTCACCAACGCATGCAATGCAGAGCACACATCCAACACACAGAGACCAGCTTTAGATCATGGTGCACGACTATTTGCGTCTCAACAGTGATGTTTTTGGATGTGTTCCAGACCCAATCGACTTCTGGGTATCCAAAATGGATGAATGGCCCGAGCTCGCTGGCCACGCCATAGAGGTGTTTTCCTGCCCAGCAGCCAGCGTCATATCTGACCGGACCTTCAGCACAGCTGGAAGAGTCGTTACAGACAAACGCATCCGGCTTTCCACAGATAATGTGGATCGTTTGACTTTCATCAAGATGAATCAGGCATGGATCTCTGATGATGTTGTGGCCCCAATTGCCGAGGTCACCGATTAGTTGTCGGTCTACAGTACTTCACATTCCTCTTCAAACAGAAATAGTCCTCTTGAAAAATGTTTTTTAAAATGATCATTTCTCACTGCAATTTTTATTCTCAGTTCCCAAAAGGTCATTTTGCTGGTTTTGCGGTGTGGAGACTGTAAAAGACCAAGGTTTCATGACAAAACCGTATTCCATTTACTCACTTTATCTTTAGAATTTTTCGCATTGTCAATGGTTTTGGGCTCATGTTGCTGTGAGATACAGCAATAATCATGGTCCTTTGGAACAGAAATGTGGCTTCTAAGTGCCATTTCTCCCTCACAATTTTTTATAGTGGCTGAGAAGTCATATTTATAATTTTTTGGGGTCATGTTGCTGTGAGATACAGCTATAATCATGGTCCTTTGGAACAGAAATGTGGCATCTAAGTGGCATTTCTCCCTCACAATTTTAAACAGTGGCTGAGAAGTCATTTTTATAATTTTTGGGTCATGCTGTTTTGAAATGCAGCAATACTACAGGTCCTATTATAAAAAAATGTTGTTTCTAACAGACATTTGTTCTTCACAATTGTCAAGAGTGGCTCAAGGGTCATGTTTTGAATTTTTGGGGGCATTTTGCTGTGAAATGCAGCTAGACTACAGGTCCTATTATAAAAAAATGTGGCTTCTAACAGACATTTGTTCTTCACAATTGTCAAGAGTGGCTCAAGGGTGATGGTGCTGTCAGAAACAGGAATAGGTAGGACACTGTTCATAGACACATATTGCAAAATGACTTGTTTTGCAAGATCTTTAACTAGCTATCAATCCTGTAGTGAGACAACCATTTATACAATTAAAAAAAGAGAAACAAAGAAGTGGTGGGATTCCATCCTATTTTAAAAATGTGTTTTTTAGAATTAAACTAATAAAAACTGGCATGTACAAAATAGCTGATACAAATATTCCTCTGAATTGTACAAGGGAGGTACAGGAAGACTTGAACAGATGTAGGTTACCCAGGACAGGTATCGTCAATGTCCAGTTCAACTAAAAAGGTGGTTGCTAGATCTCCTTTTGTCTGTACTGTTTAATGGTGGGTCAGGACAAGGTTTATGTGGTCAGTTACTGTGGTAACACCGGTATAGGTCTATGTCTGTTCAAACTAAAATGGTGGTTGAAAAGACCCCTTTTGCGGCAACTTTTTAATCTGGGGTCATAGACAGGTTTGGGGCTCATCGTGTAATAGCCCAGGACAGGATGGTCAATGTCCAGTTCAAGGTAAAATGAGTTGGTTCAAAATAATACTGCCTTCTGGCCCTTTTTAATTTGTGGGTCATGCAGGTTTAAGGCGTCATGCTGTGGTACAAGACTGGATAGTGAATGGTCTGTGATTTTTTTCTGTGGCTTTTTTAACCTAATTGTCTTGCCTCTAAGATGTAGCAAGTATACAGTTTGCTGTTGTGGATAGTTAAGAGTTTATTTTCCAGCTTCTCCAATCCCTGTTGGGGGTGTCAGAATGGATGGTGTTGTTCCTCTCCATAGACTATTAATGGTTCAAGCGGCGATACATCTATTATGATACGGGAAATCGTGCTTGATAATCGTCGATATTATCGACTATCGACTCGATGACGATAGTCGACGTAATTGCTCATCACTACTCATTTGTATAGTACACAGTAGCAGTATTGTATAGCTGGGTATTGTCATTCTATCACCAGTCTCCTAATAACAGAAGCTTAGTATACATTATATTTTACACTATATGTCACCTGTAACTTTTATTATTACTGCAATTATAGGCAGATGAGGATCATAAATACTATTACAAAAGCGCGCTGAAGTCAGAGTAAAGATGATCCAGCGGTATGTATCAGCAAATGCTTTATTGAAAAATGCTCATCGCAGACAGAGAGTAAAAGAAAGGAATAAAGGAAGAGTTAAGAGGAAGAAAAAGGGGGAGGAAGAAATGGAAAAGTTGGGAAAAAAGAGAAAAGAAGAAGGACATTTTTTTTTCTCTTAAACTTTTTTTTCCCCATCTTGTTATTTTGTCCCCCAGTTATGGATTTATTTATATGTAGTTTCTGTGGGGCATTTGTCTCACTATGTTTCCCTCTCTTTTGTGTATAGTTTAGTTTGGTTAACTTTTAATCTGGGAGATGTAGACAAGAAGTTCCCTCCCAATGAGATTTAAAGAGGTAATTACAGTTATGTTTTAGGTAGTAGTCGACGCTGCACACACTTTTTATCCTCTGTCTACGATGAGCATTTTTCAATAAAGCATTTGCTGATACATAACGCTGGATCATCTTTATTGAGAGCGCTTTTGGAATCTTTACCGCAGTGGCCGACAGGGATCCGTGTGCAGAGGCATTAGCAGCCAGTTGCCCATTTGCAGCTACATAGTATACACGTCTTGCCAAGTCTTTGTTTTGATTCAGAAATACTATTAGGCCTGTTAACGGTGTATTTGGCAGGCGTAACTACGCCCCGCAATTACGCCGTGGGACGGGGGGGCGGGGCGGGAGCGCGGGGATCTGAGAGGAGGCGGCACTTTGCCGGCCATAGATTGAATTGCCAGCGGCGCGTATACAGCCGCTTGTAATTACATGTCATTTAATCTCCCGCCGGGCGGATTCGCCGGGTGGGGAGAAGGAGACGTTAATCCATAGTTCTCTATGAGAACTGCTGGATTAATACGTAATGACAATGGGGCCGTTTTTTGGCGCACTTGGCAGTAATTTACGGACCGACAAATAGGCCATTTTAGCCGTTGTGAACATGGACTTAGGCTAGGTTCGTACACAGATAATTTCAAAACTGCATCCAAAATCCCACGGCATTTTGACATTGCCGGACTGCTGGTTTTTGGATTTGCTGTCGGCCCTGTACAATTGAATGTACGGGAATCCCACAGCAATCCGGTGGAATCCTGTGAAATATACATGTTGTATATTTTGCTGGATTTTAAAAACGACAGTAAAAAATCTGTGCTGTGCAGACTGCAGCATGGATTTTTTATTGCGGTCTATGGGGCAAAGGCTATGATCAGATTTTTGGCGGATTCAAAATACTGAATCTGCGGAAAGTCCGACGGAAAGTCTGTGCTGTTTAGACTTAGTCTTATTCTTCACCAGTATAAATACTGGTTTATTTATTGCATTAAGACTAGACAGCATTACAGTTTCATGTAATGTTGAACAAGATGACTTTTTGCCACTAATACAGTGCCTCACCAGTGGCGTAAGCTCTATAGGGGTTGCAGCGGGTGGCTGTTGCCCTACTCACCTGCGAACTGTATAGTGCATCACTTAGATCAGCATGTCTAGCGGGCGCTGATAGTGCAGGGAAGCAAGAGCCTCTGGAATCAGAATGAAATAGCCCCACCCCCAAATCAGAGGCGCTAAAGAGAGCACATTAAGCTGCTTTCTAGACTGAGCCTGGAGGGCAGACGGAAGGTGCAGAGCAGTGTGATAAGGTAAGTTGCTCTCCCCCATGGTTTCAATTGGGTCTTGTGTAACTCAAACGGTGTATGTTGTGGACGAGATGAGTGTGGACAGTGATTTAGTGAGTGGAGTCATGTCAGTGATCATGCTGTCAGTGCATGAGCACTCAGATTATCCCGTGGCGCGATCACCAGGTACTACCCTACATGTCATTCAACTTACATGCGTTGCTGTTGTTAGTGGTACCCCATGTTATACACAAAACACACACGTCAATCAAATCAAACCACCCACCCAACACCCACCTAACTTACCCCAACCCCCCCCTAAACAAACAACCACTATAAATTACAACTCTCCATACAAACAGAAACTCACAAATATAATACTTAATTTTTAACCCCCTTTCACTTTTCCATACTTAATAAAACCTAATACCATTACATACTCTATTCCCTTACACAAAAACATACATACTCCCCACAAAAAAAAAACTTCAATTATTTCCCCTAAAACAAATACAAATATAAATAAGTAAAAACTCTCAAACACAATAAACATATTCATATTATATTCCATTTACACATTTAATTCTATAATGTCCGAAACTCTCCACTTAAATAAATACCACTTTTCTACATACCTACATATCATTATTTCATCGAGAGTCCTGAAACTCCATAAACACACAACATATATATATAACCCCTCCTCCACCCTAAATACACATCTACACCATAAACAACATCTAATATACAACACCACATTCTTCTAACTCTATCTCTCATCTCTCTCTCCTGTCCAGAATCTCATCTCGACTCTCTCTCTCACACACACTCAACAATCAACACTCCACACCACAATACAACTGAATAAACTTAGTCTAAATAACATCCACCCATGACCAATATCTCAAAAAAAAATCTTTACCTCAAACCTAAAAATTATATATTCATAATACCATATAAATATACATTCAAACACAAAAAAAATTTAATTTTTTAAAAAATATAAAAAAACAATTCCATATTCTCGCACTATAAATCAAAAATACTACCCTGAACCTAATTCGATAGCACCCCCCGCAGAGTAGTGAGTGATAGAGACCTCCTCACCATCTCTTAACATCATCCCCCACACCCCCCGAATTTTTTAACTTAAAATTTATCACATAAACAATATACAAACATTTTCTATTTTTGTAAAATATACCATACTACCAAACCATATCCACCCCCACCTACAAAATTAATTTAGAGACCCAAACAGCACAATTCCATCAGTTATTTATCAAAAAATCCTTTACCTATTTCTTGCATCTTCAGTAGAGATAGATATAGAGAGCCATGTAAAAATCATCCCTTAATTCCCAATTTTTAGGGGATGGGACATGTCCACCCACCCCACACCCCATGTGATGTGTAATTGCCAATAAATTCCTTCCTACAGTTTACAATACCGGGATTAAATTATGTAATATTTAATAAGATCTTACTTTTTCTGTAAAAAGCGGCACAAAACACATATGTGTAACTTTTTTATTATACTTCTTTTTTAGTTGTAAGATGGCAAAAGGGGGGTGTTTTGAACTTAATAATTCTTTACTTTATTCGCTCCATTTAAACATCGCTTATGTTGTGTGTTTTTTACTTTAATTTGAGTCTTAACCTGCCTACATCGAGGAGGCTTGATCATTTATACAGCACTAGTGCATTGATGTAGGACCCCGGCCCCCCTTCCTCACAAGTGCGCCTACAGTGTGTGGGAACTCTCTCCCACCCAATGTTCTCTGTTATGTGTGTTATCTACATGCTGATGGGCGTGAGAAGTTTCCCAACCAGCGTGGAGTGGCGAGTCATGTGTTGATGATGTGTCTCGGTGCTAAACATCACGCGCAATGTGTACAGATGATGGTGATTTTATACTTCCTTCCTGTGAGTCCAGAGTGTGGTTCGCAAACGTGTGTCACTCTAACATCCCTCCCGTCCCGCCCCCGCGCTTCCCCGCGAAGCCTTCCATGCGCTCGCTCTCAGTCGCACTCTCGCGCTTCCGCGGTTGGGGTTTTAAAACAGACCCGGGATGGATCCATTTCAACGCGCTCGTAGAACGGAGTGTTTGCTGCAATAAGTAAGCTTATAACAACGTGGGGCTAACGCTAGTCATTTACCTGCAATTAAGGATGTACTCATACATCCAATGACGGGTTTAGTCGCGTTAACTCCATACGTATGCTTCAAAAAATAATATAACGTAAAAAAACTTTGTGGTATTGTCATTGTATATGTCCAATCCCCGACACTACTCTTAAAAAAACGTGAATAAGAATAATCAAAGACTATAAGTAACATCACAATATCAAATTATATGTCAATTAATATTTCTATATCCCACCCACACTCCTCGAGCTCCGCCCTCACACAGTTCCATCTGCAGAAAACATGATAAAATACGTGATGGCTCCAAACATGTAAAAAATATGATTATTTGTTTATTTTCTAAAGTATTTTTTAAGAGTTCATTGATATATTCACTTTAATGCTGTAAAAAGAAAGAAAAAAAAAAAGCTGTGGCCGTAAAAAGGGGATGTTTATGTAAAATGGGGATGTAGTTTTTTTCAGCTGGTATTAAATTATTTGATTTAACTTATTATTAATAGTGTCTGAATAAAATTTATTTGACACGAGGGTTACAAATTGAGAAACCTCTTCACTTCTGCATAAAGATTAGAGAGTATCGAATTATGAGCGAGCTTGGGCTCAGGCACAGAACAATACTCACATCCGCGCGATCTCTCGCTCCATATAACCTATTTTACCGGCCAATCCCGCTCACCCACTCCTACCAACAAACAAAAGCCCTTCCTAATACAACACTATAATTATCGCTTAGTAGTGTATGACACAGAGAACTCGTTTCCCAGCGCACATCCCCACCCTCGACCGACACGGCTCAGAACTCCCTCATCCCCCAATTAATAAAACTACACTTAACCAATCAAAAGGTTAATATATTATATAAAATGAATTTACCTTTTCTCTGCAAATATCCTCTCGAATAGCCTTGAAGGACAACAAGACCACCAAAAATAAACCTTGAAACAACACCCTCCCACCACCGGATGAGAGATACAGAGAATTCAATCATTTCCCCCACCATAGTGTGATGTGTAACTCACTAAGATGATCTTACAGACACATGTATCCTACATGGTGTAATAAAAAACTACACCAAAACCTGCAAAAAACAAGACTTTCATAGATAGAATTGTTTTTATTGGGTTTACAAGGGTGGGGGTAAAATGGTTGGTCTGTAGAGCTAATTTAACCCCTTTACGCTTAGACGTATGCAGGGTGTTGGGGGTTCCAGCCTGGAGTATGAACGTTGTGTGTATCGCGAATAACTCAGAGCATATTGTCGCGCACGCGATGTGTGTGTAGCGAGTCGCGGGGCGCGATCGAGCGGGTGGTGTAGGGGAGTTGCTAGGGTTCCTATAACATCCGGGGCTCGGGGCTTTGTGTTTTTCTGGGTGTTAGGGTCTGGTTCAAACACATTTTTCAGCTCATCTGTAAACTGTGGATCGTTTTTTATACAGGAAAAAACCTTGTGTCCTGTCATAATTTTCTGAACATTCCACACAGATCCACGTCCAATTTCCTCAGAGTTCACTGTACAGTTAAAAATCACAATGACAAATTTACTTTTTCGAATTCTCAACTTCAATATGACAATACCCTAAACAGTACAAAATAACGATACATGGAGCAAATCTACCAGGACAAGTGATTGTTATAAAACATCCTAACAAAAACCAAGACCAAAAACTATTATACATTTAGGATCAAATAAATTGGAGACCACATTGTGATATCAGTGTAACAGGTTGACGACATCTCCATGCATTAGTGACATATAGTGGTCGTTATAGCTGTATGTCGACTCTGCGAAATATAAGTGATTACACTGCAGTTACATTTAGTGGATCACGGGATATTTCTGAACAAGCGTGTTCATTCCTTCTCTTTATCCGTAACACTTCATTGAATGCTAGGCCAAACATGTTTATAGTAATAGTACACAACTCAACTCCACACACAATCCTCACAATAACAAAACGTTTCATAACTCTATCCCCCCCTCATTTAAGGTCTTATAGGGGCATGAATCAGTCAATGGGGCCACAGGCAGTAATATGGGCACAGGCATGGTTTATGGGGCCACAGGCAGGTACCACCCCATGGGCCAATTGGACTCTATGGGCACTGAGTGTCTTGTCTGGGGCCAAGAGCATGTATTGGGGCGATGTTTGTATCAATGTGGCATACAGATGTGAGACGTATTGTAGCGCGCGACTCGCCCCCACTCGCGCGCAAGAGAGATTTGTGGCACAAGCAGGGATCTTTGGGCTATACGCGCAGTGTATGGGGGCAGTCAGGCATGTTGTGTAGGGGCACAGGCAGATATTATGTAGAGAGAGAGATATATATATGTCACTGGAAAGGGGGCACCAGGCAGAGCTATGGGGCGTGGCCCCAGGCAGCATTATGGTGGCACGGAGCTATTGGGCCACAGGCAGGCATTAAAGGGGCACAGGCAGTATATGTGAGGCCACGCAGGGATCGGGGGCCACAGGCAGGCATTATAGGGCACATGGCATTAAATGGGGGCCAAGTCGGGAGTATGGTTACAGTATGCATAATGGGGAAGGCGGGATAGGGGGCACGGCGGGATTGTGGGCGCCACTCACTGCGCATTAAACTCTCTCGCCGCAGAGATATACCGCGCCCCTGTGTATGTGGGTACACCTTGCGTCAAACTCTTCGCCCGCCCCGCGCACCCCCACCACCCGCTCACAATTTTTTCCACAGTCAGGGATAGGAGGCACCTAGGCGAAGTGATAGAGAATAGGGCAAGGCAGTCATATGGGGTGAGGCGCGCACACTCAGTATAGGCATATGTAGCGCGGCACTCGCGCAGTATATGGGGGCCACAGGAGGCTCGCAGATAGGGCAAGGCCTGTGTGTGTGTTTGGGGCATGTAGTGGAGGATTCCCCCATCGCCGCGCGACCCCCCCTCCACTGCCCCCAGTATCATGGGGGCCACAGGCAGATGATATGGGGGCCACAGGCAGGCATTTTAGGAGTACAGGCAGGGCTTATGGGGGCACCTGCAGGGTATAAGTAGTAGGCCAAGGAAGGGCATTATGGGGTTCACGGAGTAATCTAAGGGTGTCACAGGCAGTATATTGGGGGGCACTGAGGCAGGTAAATGCTTTAAACAACTAACATTCATACTCACTTAAACTCCCCGGAGAGCGCCGCTCTGTCCTTCCTCCATGCTGGCCGCTCACGCACAGCGCTCCGAGTGTCCTACAGGGGCGCGGCCTATGTACGCCGCTGTGTGTGCCCCGAGGAGAGGGCAGCGCTCGAGATGAATCACATACCACAGCAAGGTCCGCCCCGCGCGAGGGTGTGCGCTCGCAGGTAGCACGGGCTGGGTCTCACGCATCGCGCTGTGCTCGGACAGGCAAGGCCCACCGCAGTGTGGTCTGTGAGAGCCACGGTCGGACCTCTGTTTGCGAGCAGGGGATGCGAACGCGTGCACTCGCGCCCCTCCACACGCCCCACGAGTACGCGAAAGATCATGTGCGTCCAGCGGGTGCACATGCCAGCTGAAGGGCCCGTCGGTGCTCAAGCCAAAGGCAGCGTGTGTGTGGATCTCGGGGTCGGGAGATCTCGGGGCACAGTGGAGTTTTATTCGGGCTGTGTCTCGCACCCGTGTGTGTGTAACAATCCCCCTGTTAGCCGGATCGCACCTGCGGGGTTGCCAGCTGTATTATTACAGCTGACATTCCCGCATCCGCAGCGTTGGACCGACCAGCGATCACAAGGGAGGGGGGGGGGTGGTTATTAACCCTTAATTATGCGGACATCGGGTCACAATAAACTAAGAGAGAGCAGGAGGAGAGATCTGCTCCTCCTGCATCTCTGTCGGCGTCAGCAGTGCACGATCGTGCGGCTGTGCTGTGTGATGACAGAACGCATGGAAGGCATAGAATGCCTTCCGGTTCTCTGTGAGGTCACGATGCCTGGCCGTGCCCTGTGGGCATGGCCGGGCCATAATTTTCTGTGACTGACAGTTAACCATAGGAAACCAGTGGCACAACGCAACAACTATTGGGGAAAAGTAACAAAAAATATGAACCTCTACCGCTAAAAACAAAAGTGAAACAAAAAGTTCCTTCAACACAAACACGAAAAATAAATAAAAAAATCCAAACGTACCACCGCCCATTTTCCCCGTTACAAACCCAAAAATTAGGACCCCCAAAAAAGATCAAAAATAATATAAACGTCACCCCTATTTGGTATCGTGCGCGTGCGTTGACGTAACGACTCGGCACTATAAAATCTGTCTGTTAATTTATCTGTGACGGTGAAGCTGTAAAAACAATAAACTCAAAAAAAACATACAGAATAGATCTAAGATTTGGTTGTTCATCCGCAAAACACATAAATTGATTAAAGTGATCAAATAACTCCCTATGATACCAATGTTGTACCAATTAAAATGCCAGTTCATCCGCATAAAACGTCCGTTACACTGCTCTTGTATACGAAAAAAAAAAAGTATGGCTCTCTGAAAGATAACGATGCATAACTATTCTTTTTTACACACTAAAAACACTTTTTTTTTAAAGTTTGAAGGCTTAACATAAAAAAATAACTATAGAATTGGGTATCGCCAGTAATAATATCGCCACAGAGTAAAGTAACTTATTAGGATACTGCACAGTGATACGCTGTTAAAATAAAATATAAAACACTACTAGGATTGCGTTTTTCTTCACTCTGTTCCAAAAAACAGATTTATATCTGATCAAAAGTTTGTACCCCAAAAATGGATTACAATAAAAACTCAATCATCCCACAAAAGAAGAGCTGTAACAGCTCATTACACAGAAAAATAAACAGTTATGGATTTTCTGCAGATACGGCGATGACAAAAATGTGTATTCCTGTTTGATTAAAAGGGTTTTTAGTGTTTATAAAAAGCAGTAAAAAATATATTAATTTGTGTATTTGTGTAATTTCATATTTATCCTGCTGAGTAAAGCTGCACTGTCATTTCTAGCAGAGGGACCGCTAGAAACAATAAAAATAAAAACACTTCAGGATTGCTGTATTTTGTTCAAAATCCTTCACAACAACCTAATAAATAGGTGAAAACAAAGTGTTGTATGCACCCAGAATGGTACCAATAAAAAGCATCAATTCACCCGACAAAAACAAGGCCCTAACAAAGCTTGCACACAGCAAAATATTAAAAGTTATGACTGTCTGAATAGGACATACATTAAAATACGCCATTTTTTTTATTTTTTTTATAGACTATTTCTATTGGTGTAAAAGTAATAATAAACATAAAAAATATATATACAATTTATTCCCATTGCAAGTGTTACCCGGACCCCAATGAGTGTAAAGGGGGGATTCTTGGGCGCGAGTGTTGCGAGTGTGGTGGCTCGCCATGCACGGCGATACGCTGTAAAAGTGAACCCCAAAAAAAACAATGGTGGAACTGGTTTCCCCCCCCATTTTCAGTGGCCAATGCTAACAAAAACGATGGAAACACCTTGTGTGCCAAAAATGCCACAATACACCCCTATATGGATCCATTGAGGGGTGTTGATCTAAAATGGGGCAACTTCTGGAATATGTCACCGGTTGGTTCTTGGTGGCTTTTTGCAAATGCGAATGGCCCCACCAAATCTGCGGTTCCAAAAGCCACAATAGCCGCTCCCTCCCTTGTTACGGCTGCCATTGCGCCCAACCAGCAGTTTACACCCAATGTAAGGTTTGCCGAATTGGGAAGAAAGTTGGCTTAACAAAAGTTTTGGGGTTCTTTTTTCCAGGGTTCACTTGTTAGTATAGAAACATTTTAAGCTAAATTTGCAGATATTTGAAACTTTTTATTTTTTTTTCACAGGCCTAATGCTTAAAAAAAAATTTTGTATATTCAATCCTGTTGGGCCGATATACACACTACACACTGTATCTATATCTTAGGGGTTGTAGTGTAGTTTCCAATTTGGGGATTCCTTTTTGAGGGTGTTTATTAAGTTGTTAGCACTTTAGGGCCACCTCAACGCTGAAATCGCCGTCACTACAATAAAATTGCATTGAAAATGAGACAAGATTCCAAGTTAGGGTGTCTCTCTATTCTGGGGTTATGGTTTGAGCCTCTAATTAACATAATGGCACTGAGGACTTCTAATATGGGATATTTCTAAATAAGGTAGACCGGGTGCGGAAAAATTTTGATTAATTTTATACTATGCATTTAACACTAAGTCACATTTACCGTATTCCAGTGAGTAATGGATCAATATTTGAAAATCTGCAAAAATAGTGAAATTTGAAATTTTACGTCCACTTTGCTTTAATTTCTTTGAAATCACTCTTGAAGGGTTAAAAACCTTCTCCTACACACTGGTCTAGGTAAATACTTTTAAGGGGTCAAAGTTTCTTTGAAGGCATCATTTATGGGGGACTCTAAATAAGTGCCCTCAAGCAAGCCGTCAGGAACTGGAATGGTCCCTTAAAAAATTGTATGTATTGCAATTTTCTTTGAAAATGTCGGAGAAATGACTACTAAATTTCTAAGCCTTCTATCTCGAAAAAAACGGAAATTAAAAATGATTGCATCTATAGTGGACGTATGGTAGATGCTAGTTATAAAAAACTCTTTTGTGGTGAGATAATTATCAGTCTTGCACGCCGAGGAATTTTGGAGACTATCAATAATCACGATTTTTCTAATTGTTTCATGAAAAATATTTTTTTATTTTTCACAAAAAAACAAGGATGTATGATAGAATTTTTCTTACTAACTTAAAAGCACATATGTGTTCACGATAGATATACAATTCTGAATCAGATGGATAGGTTTTCAGTGTCAAAAAGTTATTCTCACATAAAGTGACACATGCCAGATTTAAAAAATAGGGCTGTGTCAGGAAGGCCAAAACTGTCTGGGTTCTTAAGGGGTTAAAGAAATAAGAAACATTGCTTTTAAGCATTGCTGAAAAATACTAAAATGGTACGAAAACTCTCAATGTTTGGTATAATTTAAACTGAACAGTGAACTTCATAAAAACAAAACTCACAAAAGTGACACAACTGTGTTTTTTTCACATTCTACCCCAGAAAGAATTGTGTCCTATCCCAGTACTTTGCAACCTCTGTGAAACTTTACATCCATTAAATTCAGTCTACGGCTTTTGGCGGAGAAGGTGCTGACAGCCCAGATCTGAAGAGCGGTCCAGTTCGTTTCATTTAAATTTTTATCCGTTTTCCAGGCGTGGGCAGAAAATATTGTGTATCACCACATCACCAGCCATTTCAGATGGTGAAAAAATAAAAAAAAAAAAAAAAAAAAAAAAAAAAAAAAAAAAGAAAGTGTTTCTTTTATTGATTGCATTTTTTTTACAATGAGAAGGCTGCCAAAAAAAAGCTGGTGAATTGTCAAAACAATTACCCGACATTACAGGCAAAATTCAAGTCTAGCCTAAATGACATTACCCATATGTAAAATTCTAAATCACTCACTTACAATGTAGAGATAAATTATAATGGAAGTAAAATTGCACAGAGGTTGGAAAATACTAGTATAGCATATGCCATCATTTTATGATTGGTGGGCTCATTGTTTGTTTTTCTGCAGAAAATCATCATTCACAGTCCTGTACCTATGCTAAATTCTCACCTTTACTTAAAAATGCCAGAAGGCATTTCTGTGTAATACTAAGATACACTGTGAATATTATTAAAATAATGTGATTAGACAAGTCTTTCATTTCATTGTATATGTCTTTGACTCCCACTGTAATTATTTGTCTTGAGGTAAAGGCAAATAGAAACATTCCTCGAGGTATAGCCTACAACCAAAAGGCAGTAGCACCAAATGTCATATAAAAAGCACAGTGATTTCCAATGTATTGCTACAGTGTAACATCTTAAGTTCTTAATTGCCAAAGGATTCAGATACTGCTGTTGCTGCCTGTGGTCATACAAATTCATAGCACCCAGGGTTTTAAAGGGGTTTCTCACCATCTTTTTTCAAGACCTGCTCTTCACCTCATTTTCAGGCTTCTGTTTAGTTTTTGGGATTTCTACAGCAGTGGAATTTTAGCTCTGCTTTTCTGTTTAGACTGCAAAGGGACATAGTTCGGAAGTTTCTAAATCAGGCACAAGGCAAAAAGGGTTAAAGTTTGATGGTAAGAAACATAGACAAACCCTTTTCGCGATAAAAAACACAGCAGGGGGGTGGTCCCCATTCCAGCTAGGGCCTTAGAGCTTTTACAAAAAGAGGTACATAACCTAATGCAGCTTGTTAACAAGCAGGGAAAGAATTCTCAACTCGAAAGGGAGAATGAATAAGTTTTTTTGCAATGTATCTGATAAAAGTCTTTATTTACCTACATGTTTACAGCTAATCAATGAAACGAGAATACCCTTTTAATATTCCTGTTTATCCCCTGGACTGTATGGGTTTTCTACTATACAGTTATGTTAGAGTTAAAATTGAAAATGGAAACATAAAATAATGATGGCAAAAAAGAAAAAAAACTGGTCCATTTAGTTTGCCTGTATATTTTTTTCTTTGTATTCTTATCTTAAGCTAGAAACATGTTTATCCCAGGCATTCTGAAATTATGAATGCAAGTAAAGTGTAACGGGTTCGGTGGATTCGCTGGGACCCCGCCGCAATGACGATAGATACTTAAGCCACCCAGGGAAACGGAATCAAAGTAGCCCCCGGTTATCACCAAGCCCGCCGCAAAGCGTGATGACTCTTGCTGCGGCGTGAGGGTACCAGGTCGTTACCCCTACTTGACTTGCTTGCGGAGCGGCGTGGGTACAGCGTGGTACAAAATCTAATCCAGAGGCAAAGTCGGGACAGGCATGAAGTCCGGGCAGCGCATAGGTTCGTGTCCAGAGGCGGCAAAAGGTCAGGGCAGGCGGCAAGCAGGCAAGGTCTGGAAACATGCCGTACTGACTGGTACCCGGTAATGCAATACGGACTCTAAGTACACTCCAAAACCACACTCTAATGGCACACCACGGACCGGCATGGAAGCGTGCAGGGGGCGTACCGCTTACAAATAGAACCAGCGCCTGAACAATTGATCCAATGTATCGTTGCTTCTGGCCCTTTAAATCTAGAGGAAGCCGGCGCGCGCCGCGCCAAAAGCACTAGTCTGCACGCGCCGGCGGGCCTGGGAAAGTGCGGGACAGCGTTACACCGGAGCGCTGGACTGTAGGGAGAGCGCGCCCAGTACAGGAGCGGGTGGTCGCTGCAGCTGCAGCGCCAGCACGTGAGCCCCTGCGTCCGCGGGGGGGGGGGGCGCGAACCCTGCGACCTCCCGTGACGATAAGTGCATGTGCAGTCATACATAATAACAATTAATATACAACTGTTTACACATTCCTATATGTGGTTGCATGAATATTCAAAGTGCCTCACTCAATAGGGTGAGCACTACCGGAATGTCACCATCCCAGGAGTGCCCTTGTTATGGAAGTGTCTCCTCAAGTGCACTATTATACATTTGGAAACATTAAACTGCAGATTCTATCTTAATACTTTGATTGTTTTAAATAGAAAATACAATACACATAATAAAAAGGTCATTGTTGCAATATGGCAAAGACATCAAAATGAATATGTGGAGTCATTATGGGTAGATATACATGGGGTAATAACAATAATAACGTTCTATTAGGGGCCTTCTATAGGCCCCCAAATATAACAAAACCTATGGAAGATGTACTCCTCAGACCAATAGATAAGGCAGCTAATCATAAAGAGGTTGTTGTTTGGGTGACTTCAACTACCCAAACATAAATTGGGAAACTGAAATCTGTGGCTCTCATGAATGAAACAAGTTTTTGTCAATAACTAAAGATACTTACTTTTCCCAACTGGTGTAGGATCCGACTAGAGCACAGGTCCTTCTGGGCTTAATACTGACTAACAGACCTGACAGAGTAACAAAGGTTCAGGTTGGGGGGCACCTGGGAAATAGTGAACACAATATAATAAATTTCCAATTATCCTTCAACAGAGTATTTTGATGAGGAGCTACGAAAACACTGAATTTCAGGAAGACTATTTTTAATCTGCTTAGAGAGACCCTAAAACGCATTGACTGGGACAATGTCTTCAAGAATAACAGAACAGATAATAAATGGAAGATTTTTAAAAACAGCTTAAGTGCCCACTGTGAGGGGTACATACCTTACGGCAATGTTTCTCAATTTCAGTCCTCAAGACTAGGGTTGAGCGATTACGTTGGCTATCGACATCGAAACGATAGTCTTCACCATCGATAAGGATTTTCGAACAGTCGATAGTCGATCATCTCCATGACCATTAAAGTCTATGGGGAGACTACGCAACAACACCTTTCATTCTTACACTCAAACAGGGCTTTAGAAGCTGGAATTTACAGCCACAACAGTCAAATGGATACCTGCTACATCTTAGGCACAACACTTGGCTATAAAAGCCACAGAAAAAAATCACACACCATTCACTATCCCTGTCTTGTACACACAGCAAGACCCTTAAACCTGCATCACCACACAATAAAACTGTGCCAGAAGGCAGTATGAAAATGAAACCATCATTTTAGTTTGAACTGGACATTGAGCTATACCTGTCCGCTGGGCCACAGCATTAGCCCCAAACCTGCATGACCCCCACATTTAAAAAGTGCCGAACAAAGGAGTCATGTCAACCACATTTTATTTTCACTTGGACATTCAGACTATACCTGTCCTGGGCCACAGCATGACCCCAAACTGCAAAACTCCAGATTTAAAAAGTGCCGAAAAAAGGATCTTTCAACCACCATTTTAGACTCTCTGGACCATTGACTATACCTGTCCTGGGCCACAGCGCATGAGCCCCAAACCTGCATGACCCCCACATTTAAAAAGTGCGGAAAAGGAGTCTTTCAACCACCATTTAGTTTCCACTGGACATTGACTATACACTGTCCCTGGGCCACAGCATGAGCCCCAAACCTCATGACCCCCAATTTAAAAAGTGCGGAAAAAGGAGACTCTTTCAACCACCATTTTAGTTTTCACTTGACATTGACTATACCTGTCCAGGGCCACAGCACGAGCCCAAACCTGCATTGACCCCCAGATTTAAAAAGTGACGGAAAAAGGAGTCCTTTCAACCACCATTTTAGTTTCACTGGAACATTGACTATTACCTGTCCTGCCTTCTCTAAATAAAATAATGACCCAGGGCCGGAGTTACAGTGGGTGCGGTGAGAAGCCCAGGCTGGCGTCCGCATTCTATTTAACACGCAGGTTAAAATGCCATGCTGAAAGCCGAGTGCGAGAATCGAAGTGTGAGAACTCCAGCCTATCCTCATACACAGTCATAACCATGGGTAGCGCTTGCCCCTCCGTATGAAGTGTGGACCAATTGAGCTTCACATTGCGAAATACTGGTGGTTAACGGCTCCTGTTACACCCGGAGCCCTTTATCTTGCATTCTTTTTCTCATTTTAGCTCAACGTGCTGGAGGAAATGTTCTCTGCACTACTTTGTTCTCTGTCCCAGTGTTCCATACTCCATGTCCTCTGAATAACCTACATCTGGTCAAGTTTTCCTGTACCTCCCTTCAGTAACAATTCAGAGGATTTTTTAACAAGCTGTTTTGTACATGCAAGTTTTTTAGCACAATGTTGTTTAATTCTCAGGAAAACACATTTTTAAAATCGGATGAAATCCCACCATCCTTTGTTCCTTTTTAATTGTATTAAATGGGTTGTCTAAATAAAGGGATTGATAGCTATCCTAACCTGGGTGGCAGGTTCATCCATTTTTCATGTAAACCACCCCCTATTTATGAAACATGGCCGGCCCATTGTAAACTTGGCACTTCTTACCGTATGTTCTTCACCCATACACCCTAATAAGATTGTAAGCACTCACGAGCAGGCCCTCAGCACCTTGTGTCTCATTTGTAAGTACTTTTAATGTGTAAATGATGAATGTTTACCTTGAAATTTGTAAAGTGCTGCGGAATATGTTGGCGCTATAGAAATAAAGATTATTATTATTATTATTATGTTAAAGATCTTGCAAAAACAAGTCACTTTGCAATATATGTCCATATTAACATTGGTCCTACCTATTCCTAGTTTCATGACAGCACCAACACCCTTCAGCCACTCTTGACCATTGAGAATAACAAAAGTCTCATAGAAACAACATTTTTTAAGAATAGTGACTCTGTAGTATAGCTGAATGTCACAGCAAAATGCCTCCAAAAAATTCAAAGCAAGACACCCTTGAGCCACATTGGAAATTGTGAAGAACAAATGCTAGTTAGAAACAACATTTTTTAGAATAGGAACCCTGTAGTACAGCTGATGTCACAGGCAAAAAGCCCCCAAAAGTTCAAAAACAAGACCCATGGGAGCCACTCTTTTGTACATTTGTGAAGAACAAATGTCTAATAAAAACAACTTTTTTTAGAATCAAGGTAATTTGCTGCATTTTCAAAGCAGCATTACCCAAAAATTAATAAAAATGACTTCTCCAGCCACTGTTAAAAATTGAGAAGGATAAATGCCACTTAGAAGCCACATTTCTGTTCCAAAGAACCATGATATTACTGTATCAGGTCACAGCAACAAGACCCAAAAAATTATAAATATGAACTCTCAGCCACTGCTTTTATAAAAATTGTAAGAGGAGAAATTCCACTTATAAGCCACATTTCTGTTTCCAAAGGACCATGAATTATTGCTGTATCTCACACAGCAACAGTGACCCCAAAAGAATTATAAAAAAATTTAAATGACTTCTCAGCCACTGTTTAAAAAATTGTGAGGCAACATGACCCAAAACCATTGACAAGTGATAATAATTCTAAAGATGAAGAGAGTAAATGGAATATGGTTTTTGTTCATGAAAACCTTGGTGTCTTTTAGTCTCCTCACACCAAAAACCATCAAAATGAACTGTTGGGAATTGAGAAATAAAATTCGCAGAAAGAATAGAAATCATTTTAAAAATAAGTTTTTCCAAGAGGACCAACTTCACTGTTTGGAGAGGAATGAGAAAGTAGACTTGCAGCAACTAAAATCGGTGACCTCGGCAATTGGGAGCCTCCCCAACATCATCAGAGATCCATGCCTGATCAACTTGATGAAAACAAGACTATCCCACATATTCTGTGGACACAGAGCGGATGAGTTTGTCTGTAATTACTCCTCCGGCTGTGCTGAAGTCCACTCAGATATGACAGCTGGCTGCTGGCAGGACAACACCTCTATGGCGTGCGAGCCAGCTCAGGCCATTCGTCCATTTTGGATACCCCAGAAGTCTATGTGGTCCTGAAACACATACAACAACATCCGGTGTTTAGATGCAGGATAAGTCGTGCACCATGATCTAAAGCTGTCTCTGGGTGTTTTATGTGTGGCCTGCATTGCATTCGTTGGTGAGGTTGGTAAATAAAGATTGCCAGAGGTCACCCATATAGGCTTCAGCCACTTTCCTGCTGCTACCGCTGCTGCCCTACGACTACTTGGCACTCTACTGCTGTCACGTCGCTGGCGTTGTTCCACCATGACATTTGAAGAACGTGAGGCAGACGCAACAGATGTCTCCATTTTGATCAATCAGCAGGTCTCCATTTCCGGCATTTACTCTCTATTTGGGTGGGTGGAAGGTATGTGCTGAGTTTTGTTTTGTACCGTGATCCAGGAGGGTGGCCACCCAAGTAACTTGTTGTGTCATTTTGATGGCCTTATTGCGAGATCATGTTGAGGAAATGGAGCATCAACGCACTAATGTGGAGAGATGGAGCCTTGAGTTCCACAAGCCTCTGGGATGAGGGGCCACTAGCAAAATCATCTTCCTCTTCTGCCTCAAATTCACACCAACCTCTTTCCAGGCCAGGACGTCGTGTCTAGGGATACCTTCCTCCTCCTCTGCTTCCTCCGAGGCACAGCTCAACACAGACCTGACTTGCCTCAGATGATGCACCCTGAAGCTGAGGTTCCGCCTTGACACTAGCCTGGACCCTGAACCACTGCCCTAATCAAGACCAATAAAATTGGGAAACTGTCGGGCTTGTGGATTATTGATGGAGAGAAAAGGACTCCGTGTCCCCTGCATCTGTGTCCGTTCCTCCTCCTCTAGTCGCTGCGGTCTACATGATGTTTTCAGATTGTCCAACGAATCGTTCCAGAACTAAGAATCACCAACAATGCTCATGGACAGACAAGGGTATCGTCCACACTGACCATTTTGGTGGCTTTTTCAAAACTGGGCAAGATGGTGCAAGCACTTTCACCTGCCCGTCCCACTCTCTTGGCTCAACACACCGAGTGTCCACAACAGCTGCTTGTCAGGCCATGTGTCACTTCGTACTGCGTTATGGCATTTAGCGCTGCTCCCACAATCGCTGCAGCATGGTTGGAGGGTGGAATTCCAGCCTTGTTGTGCCACGTCAACAATGAGACGGTTACTGAGGAGGCCCGAGCTGACGCAGCAATGTCAGCCAGAGCGGGACGAAGCAGGGTGCGAATGGCGGAATTGCCGAACTCAGACCTCGAGCCTTCTTCAGCAGGCAGTCCAACCCTTGTAGCTCTTTAGAAATTTCCTGGACGACAAGGATAAGACATTTGCCACTGGCAAGGGATGTGCTCCAGCCTTACTCGATCTTAAGCAGTCCGCAGATTTCGGCCGTTTATCGCACCCACCTTGCCTGTGCACAAAGTCTTGTCACCCAGCAGCGCTCACTGTCCTATGTGTGCGGAGAGCCGTCACAGACATCCTGACCTGTGTGTGGACGTCTCCAAGCATAATTAATTTCAACACGGCCTGGTGTCCCTCTGGCCCGTGATAGCCACCATAGGACCATTGGGGTGAAAGAGCCCTGACACGCCATCCCTGCGGTTTGAAGAGCATGCGCCGAGGCTGAAGAGCCACCGTCACCCCCAGAAGACATCCACCCAGCTCACCCAGTGAGCTGTCTCAGAGATATAGCGGCCATGGCTCGTGCATTACAGTCCATGTGTCGTGGAGATGGAGACTTTTCCGACACAGAGCAGACAAACTCGCTTTAGAAATTTTAGATGACACGTGGCTGTCCAGCAGGACTGGCTTTTCCTGGCAAAGAAAATGCCTGCTCGGACATCTGGTATTGTGGCAGAGGCAGAGCCATGAACTGGCGGGGGAAACCCCCCATTCTGTGTCCACCAACGGAAAGGCAACAATTTCCCAAGTGCCAAAAGCCCTGTCAATGCCGAATTCAGCGCTTTTGGCTTTGGATGGTTGGGTTAAAGTGTTTCTTCCTCCCCTAACCTGAAGACAGAAGGCTGGCTGCTAGACGTGGCCGCTGTACGGTGTGCAGGTCGTCAAACTGGCGGAAGAGACAAGGGTAGGATGGGTCTCATGGTGGGTGCTGGTGTTACTCGGGCGACGGTGGGAGGAGTGAACGGAACCACTTGGTGGTGGTGGAGGAAGGAGGAAGGCGGAGACAGAGGGTGTGACAGTGTTTGAGCCCGGCGTCGGTCCTGGCCTTTTTTGGCCAGTGTTCCCTCTCCATTTCAACTCATGCTTTCGCTGCATGTGACTAACGATGTTTGTGTGGTTAACCACTAAGGTTCTTGCCTCTACTATGTGTTTACGGTCAAAGGCGGCAATATGACATCGCTGGGTGAATCAGAGGCTTGCTCAATGCAGTCCCAGGCTGCAGATGTCCTGGACCTTTTTGACGGCATAAGCGAGGAGGGGGTTTGCGCTGACACGTGGCTGGCGGAATCAATCAGCGGAACTTCTGCGACCGCCCTCTCCCTTTTGTGGCGGGACCGTATTGACACTACCCCATAGTCTTCCGCTCATCCACTAAGAAGCGCGTCGTCAAGCAAATTCTGCGGAAAAGACCAGGATGGATCCGCAATGTCTCGACATCATCATCATCATCATCAACAACACAGTTGACTTTGGTCCGTCCCTGACTTCTGCATCCAGAAGCTGCTGGCTACAAGCAAGGGGCACATTGCAAGGCGTTGCCGACCGCCCGGATTTTTGCCGATTGACCGGCCTTTCCTTCACCTCCTCCTGTGGGGATGGCATCATTACTGGGCCGTCAGAGCAGACTAAATCACTCTTGATCTTTTAACATCCTTCATGACCCCAACCGCATTTTGTCATCAAAGAGGTCCTTCAACAATGTGATTTATCCACAGTGGGGGTACACGAGTTGCCATTCAGCTGCTTCATGTTGGGACGGATGCTGATAGATGCTGATACGACAATTTGTGGCCGTGTGACCTGGAGGATCAAGGAGGTAGGGAAGAAACTGCTAGATGCAGGTTGCATTAACCACTGAAGGACAGATTGGCGACGATGTTCGTTACACTTTAAGATTACACAGGGCCCTACCCACGATTACAGGCCTGACAGTCCTGCAACCGACTATCGCTGTCATGCCGTGTCCTGTCGCCAGCACTGGAAGGAGCACCTTCTCTCGGTACCACTACCTCCATGTTGCTACCCCCCTCTTTGCTCGCTTACACATGCATTTCGCTCCATGTTCAAGAATATAAAAAATTTGATAAGGTATGAATAGTTTTGGAAAAGTCTCTTATTAAAAGACGGCAAATCAACGCTATTCTCAAATCCCTCTATATCAAAACAAAATTGCTGAGTCAAATTTAACTGGCAAGGTGTCTACACAAATCTGACTGGGCAAAGTGCAAAAAACACCTGTATCTGTTATGTTTTCGTATATACACGGTATTTTTGGGGGGGGGGGGAGGATCATTTCAATTCACCTGTGATGACAATGGGAATTGCTGTTTTAAGATTTACGTGGATGCTAGCGTCAATGAAACCAAAGCTGGTGCGCAAAAGTCAAAGAAACACATATCTGTTATGTTTTCGTATTAATACATGTATATTTTTGCACCTTTCAATTCACCAGTGGTGACTATAGAAATGATGTTTTAAGATTATACGTGGATGCTGCGTAATGACAAAGCTGGGTGGCGCAAAAAGTCCAAAAAACATGTATCCTGTTATGTTTTCGTATGATACACGTATTTTTTGCACCTTTCAAAGTCACCTGTGGTGACTATAGAATTGCTGTTTTTTAAGATTACGTGGATGCTGCGTCAATGAACAAAGCTGGGTGCGCAAAAGATCAAAAAACACGTATCTGTTTATGTTTTCGTATGATAACACGGTATTTTTGGCAACAAATAACCTGTGCTGACTAAAAGATTGAGGGATTGTAATTTAACTGCAAGGTGGATATATCAACACAGGTGGAATGGGTAAAATTGAAAATGAACACCTATCTGAAATGTATACTGATAATAACAGTGGAGTTTGCACCTAACAAAGAGCCCCTGCAGTTACTAGAAATGATGTGTATCCAATATAAGTTTCAGGCTGCCCAATATCCGGGAAATATTTCAATAACAAACTGTTAATAATAAAGATATTCCACTACAATGTCTACACTAAGTCTTGGTGAACTTTATCCAGTATTCTTTATAGAGTTTGTCTGTGTTCGCCCATGGGGGTCCCCCCTCCGCTCCCTCCCCGTGACTTTACAGCGGTAGATGCTGCTTTAAAATTCTCTAGCTAACTACATAAAATCTTCAAATCTCTAATCTAACTAAATTTTTTTTTGGGAAAGGATCACAGCTAATAGTAGGGTTTTCTCTGTGCAGAAATAGACTAATTTCGCTGAGCTGTTTTGGCACAGGCAGAGCGCAGCCCTATTCCTATGAGACGGGTGAGAGACACTAAGGCTTTAAAGGAAGGGCTGTTCTATGTTAAAACGAGGTCATGTGATTTTTCCAGCCAATCGCAACCATACACATCCCAGTCATGACGTCGCACACACATCTCACCCTGCTCTATTCTGTAATCTGATTTGCTGGCCGCCAAAATGACAGGAGGGGGCAAAAATGGCGCAATCTTAATAGATGATGCACAGATTTTAACCTTAATTATCGCATGATCTGAAAATTTCGATCACCATAAAAACCTTGCCGATTTCAACTTTGGCGATAAAAATCGCTCAACACTACTCAAGACCCAACAGGTCATGTTTTCAGGATCTCCCACAGAATGCACTGACAATAATTATATCAACTGTGCAATACTGAAGAAATCCTGAAAACTTGACCTGCTGGTGGGTCTTGAGGACTGGATCTGAGAAACACTGCTTTATGAAAGTAAAATGATTAGAAACAAGAAAAAAAAAAATGTGGATCAACATAGATGTAAAGAAGGCAATAAATAGCAAAAGGAAAGTGTTTAAGCTACTTAAAGAAGAGGGCAGTGAAGAGGCACTAAAACACTATAAGGACAAAATAAAATATGTTAAATAATGATAAAGACAGCAATGCTGGAGACAGAAAGTCATATTGCCAAAGAGAGTAAAACTAACCCCCAAATATTTTTTTAACTATAGAAATAATAAAAAAACGTTTAAAACTGAAAATGTTGGCCCTTAGAAAAGTATAGATGAAGGTTTTGTAGAGGGCAAAATATACAGAAAAAGGGGAAAATATATATATATTTTTTTTACTCAGAAGAAAAACAGAAACATGGCCATACTCACGGCTAGTAAAGCTGAAGTGAGACTAAACACAGCATAGAGGAAACATAGGCCCCCATGCTATTAAAGAAAAATACCCAGGTGCAGCTGATTGGTGGTAATCCATATATCTCTCCACTAGGTGGACAGAAAGCTGCACCTTAAATTGACATCTATTCACATAGCATGCAAAAAAAGCCAAAAAGCCACAGTACCATACGTTGGGAGACTAAACAGATGCACAAATACCCGTAAGACAGACGCTCGCACACCTTCATGCATGAGGGGGGCGACTGCTGGTATTCTACTGGCATCCAATCCCCAGTACTGTTGGGCAAAAAAACTATTTTCACATACTGGAAAAATATCAAATATGAGGTATTGGTTAACATAATGGCCACTATATTGTAAGCCTGCAAGCCTCCTTCACGGCTCCTCATTTATTGCAGGTCCCTACACTCCCTTAAAATCACAAAATATACAGAAAAAGGGGAAAATATATATATATTTTTTTTTTACTCAGAAGAAAAACAGAAACATGGCCATACTCACTGCTAGTAAAGCTGAAGTGAGACTAGACACAGCATAGAGGCAACATAGGCCCCCATGCTATTAAAGAAAAATACCCAGGTGCAGCTGATTGGTGGTAATCCATATATCTCTCCACTAGGTGGACAGAAAGCTGCACCTAAAATTGACATCTATTCACACAGCATGCAAAAAAGCCAAAAAGCCACAACGTATGGTACTGTGTCTAGACTCACTTCAGCTTTGTAGAGGGCAAACCTATTAAAAAATTTTCTCCACTGTATTTACCGAGGAAAATGACCTTCCTGATGATGGGTAGAGGGATGAGGTAAACTCCACCTTAAATGTTTCTTGTGTAATCCAGGAAGAAGTGCAGCTCCACCTTAAGAAGATTAAAATGGACAAATCTCCGGCCCTGACGGTATACACCCCCGTGTTCTAAGAAAATTAAGTAATGTGATAAACAGGCCTCTATTCTTAATATTTATGGACTGTAAAGTAACTGGGTATGTTTCAAAGGATTGATGCATAGCAAATGTGATGCCAATATTCAAATGTGTCAAAAAGTGATCCTTGAAACTATAGGTCGTAAGGTTAACCTCTGTTTTAGGTAAAATGTTTGAAGGTTTTCTAAGAGATGCTATACTGGAGTATCTCACTGAAAACAAATGTATAATTCCAATCCAGCTGGTATTATAATTGCATATAGTTAAGGCGATACAAAAACATGGTGCACCACACGTATCTGCATTAATGTCACCCTTTTGTATCACCTTATCTATATGCAATTATAATACCAACAACTACCCCCTCATATATTGAAGGCATGTGAGTGGTTGTCTTA
Source organism: Phyllomedusa bahiana (assembly GCA_025379985.1). NCBI lineage: Eukaryota > Metazoa > Chordata > Amphibia > Anura > Hylidae > Phyllomedusa > Phyllomedusa bahiana. The sequence continues at coordinate 16,077 of JAODAL010015573.1, read as the reverse complement.
TCAGTATTTTTGCATTTGTGCAATCTCCCCAAGTATTATACAGTGGCTTTTCTGCATACTGTGTGAACAGGTATCAATTTAATGTGCAGTCTTAGGCTAGGTTCACATGGCTTAAAATGGGCCGTATTTCGGTCCGTAATTACGCGCCGAAGTGCGCCAATTACGGGCCGAAAACGGCCCATTCATTACGGTAATTCACAGTTCTCATAGAGAACTATGGATTACGCCGCTAGCAGTGATTGTCTATGGGTCGGCGAAGTGCCGGCCCCCCGCTCACTCCCCCGCTCCGGCCCCGCCCCCGTCCACACGGCGTAATTGCGTGGAGAAATTACGCCCTGCAGTTAAGCCGTGTGAACCTAGCCTAGTTGTTCCCCTAGTGATGGGGTATGTGAGCTACTGCTCAACAATCAGCTGCACCTGTTTATCATTCTCAAGTAGCATAGGGACCAGTGTTGCCTCTTTACTGGGTTTAGTTTCAGTCCAGCCTTTGAGCTGTATGGCCTTGTTTCTGTGTTTTTTGAGAAATTAATGTCCCATTTTTTTCTGTGTTTTTTGTAGACCATGTTTATTACAAGAGATGACGCATCAAGGAATATTGAGTGTGTCATGCAGGCTCACCACCGCACAAAAGTTTCTTACAGAAATCTTTAACAGAATTTTGGAAATACAGTTGATGCACCACTGAGCCCAAGAGGCATCACTAGGCAAAGTATTGTAAATGCTGTCTTCCATTTGTCTCTCTTACAAATGTAAATTAAGTTGCAGGTGCCTCTAAGATCCAGTTTTTTTTTAACAAAACTTGTTTCCTGCAAAAAGTCAGAGTTCAGAAATTTTACCCATTATTTTAATTACTATGGTTATTTTAAGATCATGATAATCAATACAGAGGGCAGAATTCCATTCCTTTTCTCTACTAAAATTAATCCTGTTCCTGCAGAAGAGAGAGATTTTTTTCAAATGCATTCCCTTTCCAGATTCTTTTTAATATATTGGAACATGGCCTCAGGACTGGGACCAGGTATTCTGGTGCTTTAGGTAAATAAGGTATATAGCGCCCCCCCAATAGAAAATTCAGCCCACTTCATACCTCGCTGCGCCCCCTTTTCTGTCTGGGATGAGGTCACACCCTAGGCTGTCGCCTACTTTCACCTCCCTGTTGTCCCGGCCCTGCTTGACCTCTGTCTTGGAAAGAGACTAAGGACAGAACCTGCAACAGGATAGTCTGGTATCAGGAAGCAGAACTGTAATGCAATCAAGGGCTTTTGCTGAAAGATTCTTGGCTTGTTTTTTGTCGGCTAGGTAGGCCAGGAGATAACTGACCCTCTTCACAAGGAGAAGGTTGGTGAATGACTAATAGGCAATCTAGGTGACAAAAGTGTTGGAACCATGTACTGCAACTTGCACATGTTTGTGACCCATGAAGGAAAGGGGGAGGATTCTGTGAAAGAGCAGCAGTGTCAAGGTTGATACCGGGCATAGGGACAGGGGATCTGGTAAATAGTTTTAGGGTGGTAAGGCAATCACACTGTTCCTCACCCTACCCTGGTAGAAACTATTGTATAAATTAGAGCAACCCCAAACAGGATCCTATTCTTATTGGATCCTCAAAACCCCTAAGCTAATGGCTAGACATGTTTTTTCTAGTCAATGACACTTTATCAGGGAATCAACAGAAGTATGGAGAAAATTCAACCAAAAATGATTAAATTCACAAGCCTAATGCGTAAACATGACATACATTTTATGATTATATCTTACGCCACCACAGCAGATAGATGAGTTAGTGATAATAGCCTGTTCTACAATGGAGCCACTGTCAGACTACACACTGATACAATGTAATGACTCACATCAGCCTTGCTCACAATAAAGCTCAGAATCATAATTTGATGTTTGCAGACACTTATGTGATATAACCATTTCAAAGGAAGCCAATCAACCTATCAGTACTGTATGTCTAAAAGGTTTTGCTAAAAATGGAACAGATAGATTGCTTGGGTCAAACATGTGGGACACACAGGTGGTATAACAATGTTGGTTCTCTGTTAAGGAATTCAATAGGAAGAGCAACTGACACAGTTCTTAGTTGGGGTCAAATGTAATTCGGGGTTCAGTACATAAGAAGAGAAATTAGCTGTGGCCAGATGCACAGAGTTTGGTGCATAAAAAGAGAGATTAGTCAAGATAGTTGCAGGGTTAAGTACAAAAGAAGAGCATTGGTAGTTAGGCATAAAAAACGGATCACTAACAAGCTAAAATAGTCTGGCACAAAAAGTACAAAGTTGTGGGTTAATATGGGGAAGCTTAAAGTGTAATTGGCCACAAAGCAAGTGCATCCTGTTGAGACAGTTTTTCTGTGTTGGTGATTGAATCTTATGAAACTCCCACTAGAGAGAGAATAAGATTCTTTTGCTGACAATTTAATTAACTGCATTCAGAAATAAATGTTAAATATTCAATCCTTTGCGGAATTAAGTATTACAAGCAGAATCCCCCAAATTAGTGAAGTTTTATTGAACATATCTTCTATTCATGGTTTAGGTCAATTTATAACTCCTGTCAACCATCAGTATATTAGCCCAGAGAATATTTTGTCTTGAACTATGTTCAATATAATTTTTATATTGAATTTTTAATCCTGCGCCCTAGAATCCAACATTGCTGTAGTAGCTAGCTTTCAATGAAAATAGAGAAGAGCTCAATGGGGCCCAGTGTTAAAACTTTACTGTATTTTAACCCATTAGCGAAATGTGACATATGGATTAGTCATCATGCTGGTAAGCAGCTACAGAGTGAGCTCCCATGCTGAATCCGTTCCATAAGCGGTGGGTGCTAGCCAGGGCTCTATTTATAGGTCATGCTGCTCTAGGCACTAAACCTGAATACGCCCCAATTAAAATTTTTTTTTTAAACCCAACGCCCTTTTCCCCTTTCCCAACCCCCCTTTGCAAAAGCCACGCCCACTTAACCATGTAACGGCTCTGAGAAAGCTAAGTAAAGGGTTTAGCTGTTCCCCAAAACCCTTTTCCAAAACCCATTGGGATACCTTTCACTTTCCAGGAGAGCGGGGGAGAAACCACCAAAACTGTATAACGCCAAAGGGGTTAAAAAACGCCAAAAACTTTCCCTTTTAACAAAACTCTCACTAAACCCAATATTTCCATCTTACAATACCAATAGTGGAAAAACCCGGTACAAGGCTCTGCGGATGTTTTTTTTAACCTCCATTCAGTGCCCATTTAGTGGTAGACCCCAGTGTGTACATAGGCTCTGCAGATGTTAGAAACCCCATACGGTTTTCCATATAGTGGTAACCACTTGTACCCGGCTCTGCAGACTGTATATTAAACCCCCCCTACATAAAACCATATAGTTTTTTAGACACCAGTGTCACAGACTCTGCAGACTGTATAACCTCCCTTACAGTGACATTAGTGGGACTACCAGTGTACACAGGCTCTGCAGACTGTATATTCCCCTCCATACAGAGACAATATGTGGTAACCCATTACAAGGCTTGCAGATGTTATTCCCCCATCGGGCCCATACGTAGTAGACCCCCTTAGGGGCGCTCCCCCACGGCATAGAACAAAAAAGGCGGGTATTTGTCCTTTTTGAGCCCCCCCCCCACGGGGCGGGGGGGGGGGGGGGGGGGTTTTTTCCCATGAGCGGAGAAAGGCCCTCCCATTGAAAAGCACAGTTTCCCGTCCGAAAACCGGGGACGAAAAATGTCTTGTCAATTTTTTTGCCAGCGGCAAAAACCCCCCCGACGGAAAAACCCAAACGTGGGGGGCCGGGTTTTTTTCCAAGAGCCAATTGTGCTTAAATTTTCGGCCGGGTTTTTTTAAGGGTCTGAAAAACCGCAAACCGGGTTAAAAAAACCGTCCGAAAACCATGTGCAGTGGGACATGCAATGCCCCTGTAGTACAGGCGGAATACAGTAATTAAGCTCTCATGAAAGCTATGATTACTGCTGTTTTCCCCATTTTTGTACTGTGGCCGGAAGAAAAAATGACATGTAATAGTTATGGGGTCACACACACCCCTATAGAAGTACCACGGGCCGCAATGCTTTACATACGCCATCATATATGCTGCAAGCGCCAGGAAAAGAAAAAGGATATCACAGGATGGTTAGATACCAACGCCAGCAGGTAGGTAAAACAGGATAGGCTTAGATACCCAACGCCAGCAGGTAGGATAACACAGGATAGCTTTGAACCCAAAACCAGAGGTAGGAATAACACGGAAGGCTTGTACCAAACGCCGCGGTGGATAAAACAGTAGGCTTAGATACCCCCGCCAGCAGGAGTAAAAACAGGGTAGGCTTAGATACCCAAAACCCGCAGGTAGGGATAACACGGAAAAAGGGTTAGATACCAACGCCCGCAGGTAGGATACAAGGGGTAGGTTTGTACCCAAAGCCAGCAGTAGGATAAACAGGTAAGATTTAGATACCGAATCCCGCAGGTAGGATAAAAAAGGATAAGATTGATATGAATGCAGCGGGTAGGATAACACAGGAAGTTAATACCAAAACACCACCAGGAGAAAAACACAAAAATTTTAATTTCCCAAAAACCCCATGCTCTGACCTGCCCCTCCCAACACCCCACCATTCCCCCCCTTCCCCCCAACCCCAACATGTTCTCACCCCCCCCAACCCACATCTTGTTACCCCCAACAAAAAAATCATTTCACCCCCCAGCATCCCACCAGTCCCCCACCCACAACTCATGGGTCACCCAAGCATCCAACCCCTTTTCATGTCACACCCCCAGCACCCCTCCCCACTTTTCACCCACCCCCAACAAAAATCCACCCCCACCCACATCTCCCACCCCCGGTCCCACCCCTCTCCCACCCAAACCTGCATCCCACCCCCACTTCCACCCCCGCATCTTCCCAACCCCCCAAACCCCACATCTCCCACCCCCACAGTCCCACCCCTTTGCCCCCACCCCCTCATGCCACCCCCAATCTGCCACCCCTTTACAAAACCCCCCCCCACTTTCATCCAACCCCCCCAAACCCCCCACCCCCCCTCCATCCCACCCCATCATCCCACCCCATCCCCACCCAAAACCCTCCCCATCCCCGCTTCCCACCCCTGGCCACCCCAACCCCCAGAACCCCCCCACCATCCCATCCCCCCCCAAACATCACCCCAAAATGCACCGCACCCACCCCACTTCATCCCATCCCCAACCCAAATCATTCCCCCCCCAAGCATGCCATCCCACCCAATTTTCCACCCCAAACCCTTTCCCCCCCCAACATCATCCCCCCCACATCATCCCAAACCCCCATCACCCCTTAACCCCCACCCCCCACCACCTTTCCCCCTCATCCCCAACAAACATGTCCCATCCCAAAACCCCAAACCATACTTCCCCCCCACTGGCCCCCCATCCCAACCCCCCAATTCCCCCCCAACTTAACCCCAAACACCCAATCATGCCCCCCACACCCAACACCCCCCCATCTTCTTTCCCACCCCTTTTACCCATCCACCCCAAACATCTTTCCCAAACCCCACAGCATCCCCCCCAAAACCCCCCAAATCATCCCACCCCAACCCTTTCCCCCCCCAAAACCCAAATTCCCACCCCAAATAAATCCCACCCCAACCCCCACATCTAAAACCACCCCAAGCACCCACCCCACCCCACTTAACCCCACTCCCCCCGGGGCCCCCAAGCAGGTCCCCAAACTCCCTCCCCCCCCTTTCACTTACCTCTCTGAAAGGGACCAAAGGAAAACCCCTTTTTTTTTAATTTTGGTTCCTACTTTTGCTGGGGGGGGGAAAATGTGGGCCCGGGGCTTCGCGGCTCTGCTCTATCTCTCGGCGCTCCTGCTACAGCTATGCGCTCTGCGGGGGGAAGAGGAGGGGGGAAAGCTGTGTGCTCCGCCCCTTTCCCAGCACCCGGGACTGCCCCCCCAAGGGGTTAAAGGAAGCCGCCGGCGGAAAAAACCCCAACCCCCCCCACTAACCCCCCCCCCCCCCCCCCCCTTCCCCCCCCCCCCCCCCCCCCCCCCGCCGGCCGCTCTAGGGCGAATAAAAAAAAGGTAAAAAAAAAAAAACACATTAACCTCTTGCTGTGCCTTAGAGGTGCCGCCCTAGGCACCCGTGGGAAATACGGCCCTGGTGCTAGCTAACTATTACAGCAGACACCCTCTGCCGATCCCTGCTGTTTAATCCTTTAGATGCTGTGACTGTGGTGTGTAAATGAATGAGGAATGATGCACACTATATCTTCCTCCGATCACACCTAATACAATGAGATCGTGGGAAGCTGATTGGTTACCATGGCAGCTGAAAGTCTACTAAAGAAAAAAAATTCTAAGTATTAAAAAAAATATTAAAAGTTCAAATGACTTCCCTTTTGACATTCAATAGATAAAATATTAATACAAAAATTACACATAATTGGTATTGCTGCACCCATAAAAGTCCGATCTGTTAAACTATAATATCCTTTACCTCATGCGCTGAGCACCATAGAGGAAAAGAACATTCCAAAACCCTACATATTTGGTGTCACCAAAATCGTACTGACCTGCAGAATACAGATAACATATCATTTATACTAAAGAGTGAGCACCATAAAAACAAAACTCCACACAAATGGCATAAATACTTTTTTCACATTTCACTTTTTTTCGGTACACATTACATGGTATGGTCAATGGCACTATTAAAAAGAACATCTTTCTCTGATGGAAAAATAAAAGGGAGAAAACAAAATGAAGAGAAATAAAATTATGACCATACAATGGGAAGAGATTAAACATGTGTATGCTTTCCCTGGTGAAGATTGTGTAAGACCACTAGAGCAGTTGCACAGTTGGGGTTATAAAAACAAGGAGAAGAATAATCCTCATGGGGAAAAAAGTCAAAAGATAGGAGTTAAAACAGCAGAAATACACACTGTCATTAGTTACTCTCACTTGCATGAGGTGTGCAAATATCTGCCTGCAAGCTATTCAGAATGGCATAATCTAGTTTTAGATAGGCATAAGCCTCACAGGCCTCGTCATATATATAATGTATAATTATATATAATAGTTTACAGAAGTATTCATACCCCTTGAACTTTTTCTAAGATTTAAACATTACAGCCACAAACTTAAATGTATTTTACTGATATTTTATGTGATAGAGCAACACAAAGTAGCAAGTATTTGTGAAGTGTAAAGAAAATTATACATGTTCTCTAAATTTTGCAAATTTAAAAACTGAAAAGTTTGGTGTGCATATGTATTCAATCCCCTGTACTCTGATATCCCCAAATAATATCCAGTGTGACCAATTACTTTTAGAAGTCATATAATTAATCAATGCAGCACCTCTACATGTGACTTATTCTCAGTATACCTATTTGTTAGAGAACATTAGTGAACAAACAGCATCAGGAATACTAGGGACTACACCAGACAGCTCAGGGAAAAAGTTGTGAAAAATTTTATTGTAGGGTTAGAGTAAAAAAAAGAAAAAAAAAAAAAAAAAGCCTAAGCTCAAAACATCTCATGGAGCACTGTTCAATCCATCATCCATAAATGGAAGGAGTATGGCACAACTGCTAACTTACCAAGACATGGATGTTCACCTAAACTGACAGCCCAGTCAAGGAGAGCACTAATTAGAGAAGCATCCAAGAGGCCCAGGCTCATTCTGGAGAAACTACAGAGATCCACAGCTCAGGTGAGAGAATCTGTCCACAGGACAACTATTATTCATGCACTACACAGATCTGGCGTTTATGGAAGAGTGATAAGAAGAGAAACATATTTCAAAGCAAGACATAAGAAGTTGCATTTGCAGTTTGCAAAAAGCTATGCAGGGGAGTGTGGAAGAAGGTGCTCTATTTAGATGAAACCAACATTGATGTATTTGGCCTAAATGCGGTGACATATATGATCTAGGCGCATAGAGGCCAGTTGTAAATAGGTTTAAAGCAGTGTAGAATGCACCAGAATGTATGAACCTGTTCTACTGCGGGTCATACATTTGGCACATTCTAGTTCCACTACGACAACTCAAGCTCAGGAGAACCACTTTTAACTTTGTCTACCTGTTCCAGCAGTAAAGTGTCCAGTTTTGCTGTTCTCTAGTCATAAATGTGTAGAATCATATGGTTGTGGTGCGACATGTTCCCAGAAGGCCCCCAAATCTTGGGTGCATTGCAAAGTGCCATGAGCACCGCAAAATGCACCTATTTTTGAAGTGTTGCTGCTCATACATCTAGAGAACAGAGTTGCAACAGTTTTTTGGCTGAAAGGACACCAGAATGCTGGTGCAGCCCCGTACATACATGTTGCAAAAATTTGGAAACGCATATACACTCACCGGCCACTTTATTAGGTACACCTGTCAAACTGCTCGTTAACACTTAATTTCTAATCAGCCAATCACATGGCGGCAACTCAGTGCATTTAGGCATGTAGACATGGTCAAGACAGTCTCCTGCAGTTCAAACCGAGCATCAGTATGGGGAAGAAAGGTGATTTGAGTGCCTTTGAACGTGGCATGGTTGTTGGTGCCAGAAGGGCTGGTCTGAGTATTTCAGAAACTGCTGATCTCCTGGGATTTTCACGCACAACCATCTCTAGGGTTTACAGAGAATGGTCCAAAAAAGAAAAAACATCCAGTGAGCGGCAGTCCTGTGGGCGGAAATGCCTTGTTGATGCCAGAGGTCAAAGGAGAATGGGCAGACTGGTTCGAGCTGATAGAAATGCATCTTTGACTCTAATAGCCACCCGTTACTAACAATGTAGGCAGAAGAGAATCTCTGAACGCACAGTATGGCGAAATTTTATGCAGATGGTCTACAGCAGCAGAAGACCACACCGGGTGCCACTCCTTTCAGCTAAGAACAGGAAACTGAGGCTCCAATTTGCCCAAGCTCATCAAAATTGGACAGTAGAAGATTGGAAAAAACGTTGCCTGGTCTGATGAGTCTCGATTTCTGCTGCGACATTCGGATGGTAGGGTCAGAATTTGGCGTCAACACATGAAAGCATGGATCCATCCTGCCTTGTATCAACGGTTCAGGCTGGTGGTGGTGGTGTCATGGTGTGGGGAATATTTTCTTGGCACTCTTTGGGCCCCTTGGTACCAATTGAGCATCGTTGCAACACCTTGTTGAATCTATGCCACGAAGAATTGAGGCAGTTCTGAAGGCAAAAGGAGGTCCAACCCGTTACTAGCATGGTGTACCTAATAAAGTGGCCGGTGAGTGTATAATTTTCTTTACACCTTACAAATATTTGTTACTTTGTGTTACTCTATCACATAAAATATCAATAAAATACATTTAAGTCTGGCTGTTCCATTTAAAAATCAGGAAAAGTTCAAGGGGTATGAATATGTTTGCAACCCACTGTATGTGCATATATGTCTGGGATATAGCAATGACATAAAGCATGCATATCTTGTATTTTCTGTTCTTTGACTTGGCTGTTTAATGCAGTTAATTGTCCATGGAGGTTAAAGTGTTCCCATCTCGCACTTTGATGGTATATCGATAGTATGTACTATCAAAGTGTGATATGTGCGGGTCCCTCTGATGGGATAGAGAGTAGAACAGAGAGTAGGTTGTGCTTGCGCATGACTCTCCATTCTGTATTATGGGAGCTCTGAGTGCAATTTGGCTCCGGTAGAACAGAATGGAGAGTTGTGCGTAAGCGCAACCTTCTCTTTGTTCTAAACAGAGATTTTTGGGGGCCTGCTCCCAAAGTAGGTGTGGGTTCCAGAGGAGGGACCAGCATCTATCACACTTTGATGGCATAGTCTATTGATATGCCATTAAAGTACGAGATGAGAACACTCCTTAAAAGACACTGTTATGCAACTCTGAGACACGGAAAGTGTGCTTTGACAAAGCAGATTTTGCCCGCCAACTACATACTGGGCCTAAGAATTATGTAATAATACACAATTCTTAGGCCGTGTTCACACGGCTTATTCCCGACGGATTTGTGCGCCGTATTGAGCGCACAAATCCGCCGTGAATAAGGGGCGGGATGGGGGCGGGGGCGGGGCGCGGCGGGGGCGCCGCTCCCGGCCCCATAGACAATGCATTGTTTACGGCGCGTCCGCGACGTAAATAATGTGCATGTCACTTTCTCCCCCTGCGGCGGATTCGCCGAGCGGGGAGGAGCGACGGATTCCACTGTTCTCTATGAGAGCAGTGGATTACCGTAATTGCTGCCGCGGATTGGCGCCATACTGCAGCGCAAATCCGGCGTGCAGTACGGCGCCAATCTGCGGCAGAATAAGCCGTGTGAACGGGGCCTTACCTGTAGTCAGATATAACTCTAAGCCTAAAACACAAAGACATGAATAATTATTGAGCACAGAAAAGCTGATTCACTAGCTTCTAAAATATCAAACATGGGAAGTACGATACAGTGTAAACCATATTTTCCGTGATTGACCACAGTGCAAGTGAAGTCAAGTGTCTAATCAGCAGGTACAAAAAGCACATGGAAGGGCATAGCTAGAGCAAGCAAAACTGTTCTAAAAACGTGGTTAAGGCTACAAAGTATGACTTGGAAGTCTATCGTTTAGGTACAGGAAAGCTTCCTGACACATTACGACTCTCTCACACAAGGAGCATCACAAACCTGCAGCCCACCCTGCATATCATAGAATCAAATGCTGTATTTATTTAAATGGGCATTTCTTAGATCAAGTGTGAACACAAATGAAAGTTCTACTTGATGCATTGATCCAGAGATCATTTCTTGTGAAGACATAAACTTTGCTGCCTTTCTGAGCTCTCTACAAAAAGAGGACTTTGTAAATCTGATTGTGCGGTATGAATAAATCATGAATTTCTCCACTGTCTAGCAACAGGGAAGACTACTGCTGTTGTTACCTCCATACTTAGTCATTTTTTAAAATAAAATATGAATTATAGTTGGCAACTATATCACTCTAAGGGTTGCTATTTTGACATAGTTTTGGAAGACATAGTGAGGATTGGATACTAAAGGAAGCGGAATTGTATGGAAAAGATCATTCTTCTTTTTTTAAATGCAGTCCTAGGTTTATAGTTTTAAGCTTCAAAAAAACCCCCAAAAACAGCATAAAACACCACATGTAAAAGCACCTTCAAGTATAGATTGAGAACACATGATTTGTCTATTTGGATTTGGTTTCTTCCTATTTTTAACTCAAAGGGTTTTATGTAGGAGAAGGGTTTTGAAGTCTATAACCCTCCAATAAAAATGGTGCATAGAGAAATAATAGGGAGTAAAGAAAAGAAGAGAAATGATGACTAGAGATTATGCACAGAGTAGGAGAGTAAAAAGAGACTAAAGATGATACATTGAAAAAGTACAGATGTGCGTATACGGGCAGTAGTAAGAGAAGATCACTAGTAAGACAACTGTATCAACACTTGAATCTACATAAAATGAGGAAATTCAATGTAGATGAGGCATACACGAGAGAGAAAGATGGAATAGATTTGTAATATATGAAATGTAAGGATTAAAAAGGTATTGATTAGCTTTACACATACAGGAAAAGGAAAATAAATATCATTACCAAATACATTGCTGCTCTGATTTTGCTTTATTTCAAAGATAGAACTGCTTGGTTACAGATGGTATCCTAGGTTGCTGACCACCTCTCTGCTCTAGCTAGTGATGTTACCAATCACCAATGTCGCTCTAAAAGTCACAGCTATCAATAGGCGGTAGCAGAGATGAAATAATAGTTTATGCTTTAGAACTGCCCATTACACAGGGAGTGTGGGCCTGAAGCCGGGCAATGGGAATAGGAGGAGAGCAGGTTCTGTGAAAACAGACAGATGGGATCTGCATTTACAAAATGTAGAGAAATGTTATATTTAAATTAAAGCTTCACAGTGGTATCAAATTACCTAAAGAGTTTTCCCATCTGATAAAGTGACTTCATGTTGCTAGGATATGCCATCACATTATGATTGATGGGGAACTTATTTCTGGGACCACACTGATCCTGAGAATGAAGAGGATGTAGTGTTGTGTAACATTTTCCCTGCACACCATTGCTCCTGGCAACTCATCTGTGTATGGAATTGCATCCTGTCCAATGCACTACACCAGCAATGCATCTTCCTCATTTTCACAATTGGTGATGGCGGCGGCAACTGCTCTGAAGTCTGAATTTATGTAACAGTCTTCTCTGGAATTAGCAGTTAATTAAGGGTTTAGGGCCTGACTTGGCGTAAAAGTTAGGTCTGTGGTCTTGATTTATTTAGGGGTCAGGTCTTGGGTCTGAATTTATTGTGCAATAGAGTCTGGGGGCAAAAATGAGGGCCAACAATGTGTAAACGGCAAACTCTGTAGTTGTCAAAGCAAGTCATCTTTGGAGAAGAAAATCAAAGACAATACCTACATTTTGAGAAGACATTACCTGTGAGTCTCTAGCTTTATAGAGGGGGTGTCCTCTGACCTGACTCCGTATGACAAGGAATATGGTAACACTTGGTTGTCAGTTAACTTAGACACTTCCAGGAGAAAAAATGGAGAAACAACACAATACAAAGTTCTAAATAAAGATGCTTTGAAATTATTATTTAATTGGAAATACAAGTATTTACTAAGACACACTAGTCAGGAAAACTAACAGTTCTTGTTCAATTGTTATGTATTCTGTCTGTGACGGCATCTGACCAGTGCTGTCTTCTCTTGCATAGTGTGATAATACTCTGCAGACTGATGTCCCACCACTATATGACTGTTGCATATGTAATAAGCTTGAATTTCCTGACTGTGTGCTCAGTGCAAAAAAAAAATCTAACAAGCCTCTTGCAAAGGATCCACATACTTTTTCTGCACAAGGCCTTCCATGGTTCATGTCAACCCCTCAATGTTTTCAATACCTCTTCTCTAACACTGAGCTATTTATCTGGTGTTTCCAATGACTTGAAGGTTAGACCCATAACTATCCAGCATTGATTTGACATTGTTTCAAGCACATTCAAATGCTTTATAAAGTATCTATTCTTTATGCCTGTCTTGTCTTCTGGGATTTCAAATGTATTTCTAATAGTGATGGTTTCTGAATGCGCTTTATCCTAGAAAAACACATTTTATCCCTTAATAAATATGCTTTTAATCAATATAGAAAATGTGCATTTTATTACGTTTGACATTTAAAGTAGTGCACTTTTTTGAAATGTGGAATTATCATTATAAATACCATGAATAGAATTTAAAAGTTGTTTATTCCTTCATGTACACTGTTATTTAATTTTTTTACATCACAATATTTTACCCAACACAGCAGCTATTAACTGTTGTATATAGAGGGCATATAAATGCGAACAAAAATTACCGTAACTGTAGTGGGTACTCTTTACAGTAGCAGCTGACGTGCATATAAACCTGAGAACAAAAGCATGAACTTAGAAAGCTTGCTAAATAATGGTTGGAAAAACACCTCTGCCCTAACCTTTAATCACTTGATGAAGAGAATAAAATCTTCTGATAAAATGTAGACCCACTTAAGTTCTTTATTATAGGTAGGTCAAGGAAGACCAAATTGTGGCAACACAATTTGTATAGATCATTTAGAAAACACATTAGGCATAAAAGCAGCAACAAAATAAATATTATAAAAAGTGTGTCAGTAACGGTTGTCTCTCTAATACATCATACTGCTTGTCATTTTTTCTACAATACGAACACTTTGGGCGACATGTCAGAAAAAAAGCGTCTCCACACCAGTTTTAAGGCGCATTTACTGTCCCCATTATTTGAGATATGATCTCTGTAGTAAGAAAACCCATTTAAAACGCATTCAAATGTTTCATGTCTGGCGTAAAATGCGCCTAATTTTGCTGTATGCGCCTAAATGGCACAGCCCTAATGGGACATGTTGCCCTTTGTTTTCAACTAATAGAATATTTGCACTTTGCCAACTATTTGACTGATTCCATACATCAAAATAAAACATGATGCAAATAATTGTAGAGTGTGCAACCCATTTTACCAATAGTCATATATAAATGCATATAGGTGTACCATTTGAATAGTTATATTTTATTGCATTCCTAGTGTATAGAAAATGGCACTGTGAGGAAGCCAAAACATCGGTGATATATATATATATATATATATATATATATATATATATATATATATATATATATATATATGTGTGTATGTAAAAAGACAAAAGGAGAAACAAGGGGGCGCACAGATGGTGAAGTACGTTTGGTAGAACGTATACAGTTGAGTATTTGATCGACTCACCAATTTGAGTTGCGCTCTTAGTGTAGAGGCACAACTCTCATATTAGCATACAGGGCTTTTACTGTAGCCGTAGCCCTGAGGAAGCGTTTGATAAACGCGAAACGTGTCGGGTTTTACTTGCTTTTAAATAGTTTTAGATTGCTGAGGTTATCGCCCTAGTCTTTTTAGAATAATAAAGTCATTTTCTGGATCTCCCTGCCTGCATCATTGGCATTCCTGGATACACATGTGCGCCGGTTCCACCATCTTCCTTTTCCTCTACTATATATGTATATATATGTGTGTTTTCAATAAGGATGACTTTTCATTCATTTGGGGAGCCGGTTCTCTAAGCACCAGTCAGTGTCACATGCAGCCTGCAGCCAATCAAGTGGTATCACGTGTCCCTGTGTGAAGGGAGGGGCTGCAAAAATATACTGGTCTGCCATTTTAGACAGTATTTAGTTGCTATTAGTAATTGCTGGCAGATAATTACATAGTTACAAGGCTGAAAAAAGACAGATGTCCATCCAGTTCAATTTATTGTGCTGTAGTGTTGATTCAGAGGATAGTATTCAAGTTAATAATTTCTAGTTCCAACATAAAGGATCATCTGCCAATCACCTGATGGTGGAGCAGAGTCTGGAGGGCCCTTTTGAATCAGGGGGGGGAAGGAGGAAGAATACTCCCAGAATTAGAGAAGACAAGAGAAATAGACAGATATAGATGTTCAAAAGCATTATTTTTCCTACGACGTTTCAGGGGCCTGTTGCCTATCCTTGGACTGAAGTTGTAACTAATCTGAGTTCTGACCTGTATCTTTCATTGGTTAGGAAGGGATTTTTTAAATCAATCCCCCTAGTACCTTTTTGTTTGTAAATCTTTCTGTGTCCAGGCTCTATTCCCTTGTTTTTTTTTTGCAGTTTGGGAAGTTTTTTCTGCTTTGGACCCCCAGCTTTTTTTTTCCCAAGATTTTCTTTGTAATCAGTTTAGCACCTTATACTCTTCTGACTTTTGACCTCGGCTTATTTACAGTGTCTTACAAAGTGAGTTAATCGCTCATATTTTTGTAAATATTGTATTATTTTTTCATGGGGAACCTGAAGATAGAACTTTTATAAATTAAAATAGTCAGTGTACAGCTTGTATAACAGTATAAATAACCTTAACATCTTAACCGCTGACAGTAAAAGTGAGAACAACCTGTAGGGATTAGTTCAAACAATAGCAGTCTCTTCCAAGGTAAATCACTGCAAACTTTATTTGTGCGGTCCACAAAAGGAAATTTAAAACACAAGGCTTGCTTCAGCCAAAAAAAAAAACAATCCCATTTTTTTGGATAAAAAAACTTTTCCGTGTTTGGAAACCGCAGCAGGTCTCAGGGCTTCCCGGGGGGCAAAGGGCCCCGTTGGCTTACCCAAACACTTGCTCCTGAGCAATTTTTTTCAGGTAGGGGCCAACCCCTCTCCCATGACCTGCTGGCCTATATGCTTTGGGGAATTCCGGCCTGGAAATTTGGGAGCAGTCATCCCACCCAACTCTTCTGACTGCTCCAGTGAAAACCCAACCTGAATAACGGCATTGGTGCCATGCTAATAATATAAATGTGTCAGTGGCCTACTGCCGCTGACACCAGAAATAAAGGGGGTTTTTACTTCACCCAACTTAGGCGATTGGGCTTAAGTATCCTTTATCCTTTTCTTTAAAAATTAATGAAAATAATAATAGCGCTCAATTTGCCATTTTCCCTCATTTAATGTTTTAGAGTTACAATGTCTCAGGTGTGAATTGGGAGTTAAATTTGGTGTTATCGCTCTCACACTCAGTTTGGCCCAGGATCAGTTT